>JAGVSQ010003060.1:0-22692 GCA_022683975.1 Rhyacophila evoluta | reverse complement strand
TAAATTATTTAAAACTGGTAAACTTCCATGTGTGAGATCACTGTTAGCGACCCGAAGATGCCGAAAGGCGAAACCCGGGTCGCTAACAGTGATCTCACACATTAAATAAACGTTTTTTACGCCTCTTGTAAAATTTGTTATGTGTGGGTTACGTAACCTTTTTCCTTTCCATAGTCGATATACTACATTATAATATCGTAGTTTCATTATTCGGCTTTGCCTTGGATGGTTTCAAACTCATTTTTTATCGTCATGTTAATACAAACTCATTTCAATAATTGGCTTCGTAAATTATTTTTTATCTCTTGTTGATCATTGGTGATGATATGAAAAATTAAAAGCAAGAGCGTTGAATTTGGAATAATTTTTAAAACAACATATAAAAATTTCACGTTATTACTGTTCATTGTTTGCAAGGAATTCTTGTGACAGACATACAGACACGTGTTTTTTTCGTTTTATATTATAAATGCTTTTATAGAATGGTCAAATTTTCAAACAACTTTTAATCCATAAACGCTACGGCGTAGACCTTCTACGAGAACTGAATACTATGAAAATTCGTAGCAAGTAACTTTTTTATTTACGGCTCAATTTACATAATGTGGTATCATGTTGTACGAATAATGAATTCCCACGTCATACTATATTGTTTTCTTAATAATGTCAATGACACTATGCTGACGATAACAAATCAAAGTGTGAAATATTATACATACGTGTGAACTTTTTATCATTTGTATCACAGCTTAATAGGGAGAGCCAAAAGTCACTCTCTATTAAAAATAAAAATTAATTTTACAAATACAGTAAACTCTCGCTTATTCGGGTGCAGCTTATCGTGAATTTTGCTGTAGGACTTTTTATGATTAAGAATATCTTTAATCCTTTGAGGAGTATGGGCGTACATCCACGTCCGGTGCCTTGTCACCTTATTTTCAAAGCCATTCTTTTAATTTATATTAAAATGTTATTATTTATTTTACTATAAATACTAAATAGATCTATCAATGATATGTAGAAGTCATTACAATTATATCATATATCTTTAGACTATAAAAAATACGTAAACATTACGAAAAAAATGAGAGAAGAAATTTGGCAATTATTATGATTTATAAAGAAACGAAAGATTTTTTATATTGCTGTTCATAGAAATACATAAAATGTCATAGAACAGTCTTATGGGTTCAAATTCGTTCTCAAGTGCCCATTCGATTGTGACATGGGAGTAATCACGTGTGGTAATGTGGCACATATTCTTACCGATTTGGAATCTTTTCAGCTGATTTTGTTCGTTATTTGGAAATAAAAGTGTATATTGTTTCCAATTTGGTATTAATTGAAGCGTTGAATTGATAACAGTGAAAGATTTTAATATTTAAAATGTGTTTGTATAAAAAATTAACTCACTTATGAAAGAGTTTAGTATAGAAGTGTATGGTAAAAAGATGGTGAAGTAAATTAAATAACGAAAAACTTTAGTCAGTCCGTGACGACAGTTGTGGGCTGTCGGTCGGATCGATAGGTTCATATTACATCTCATACTCATATATGGCCACTCTCAATCTTAACTGAACTTCTTGAACTGACAGTCCCCAGAAAACAGGCGGACTGTAGGTGTATGAGTATTTTTATTAGAAATTCCTAATAAATTATTATTTTTGAATTTTTTTTTCTTTGTTTTTACCATCGCAAATAATTCAGTTTCTATCTTTACCATATCCGCTTTAAAAGTGAAGCGTATGGATCTACACAGTGTAAATATACGGCTACGAAAGTAAAGTAATCGAACTTCTATAATGTGAAGACATGTCCTGGCAGATTATTTTTCTACGAGGATTGGTTGTATGACCAATGGGCATCTAGTTGTGCATTTTTGGATTTTTTTTTTAAATTCAGCAGATATGAAAATCGAGCCCACATTTCCGAGATGTAAACCAATTATAACAATTGATTTACATTATAATAATTTGTAAAGGTACATACACCTTTACGTCAATTCATACTTCTTTGTGTAGAAAAACTGTGATTAACATAAATAAGTTAGTTTTTAAAAACCTGTCCATGAAATATCTCCAAGATCTATTACGAAATATCTGAAAAACAATGAAATTTATAGAAATTTGAACAGTTAATTCTCGTCTTGTAAGCTGATTTCATAATTTTAAGAATGAAACAATAGACAATAGTTATGATGAATAAATTATGATGTTTTTTCACATTATTTCCAATCATTCTTTATAAATAAACTCATGGGTTAAAGGTTACTGTGTTACGTTATATTACAAGACATAATAATTAAATTACTAATTACTTTGTGCTTCGTTCTTGGAATAAACTAAAAAAATCTTACTAGTATAAAAACGCAAAATATTACAAAATAATAAGAATCGAATAAGAACGGGAAATAGTCATGAAACGGGAGAGATAAAAACGAGTTTTGTAAGTGACGATGTAATATTTACCTATTATAATTATGCGAAGCGTTTTGTATAGTTGATTAGTTTTAATTGTCAAATGTCAGATTGGGATCGAGGTTCAAAAATACCGTAGAATGGGCTACAAATATATAGTTTCCATGCAATGGGGTGATTTTTCGTGGTCATTTTTCACACATTTTTCGCTCGCGGTTGATTCTCGATAATATTAATACGCCGCATAAAAATTCTGCATTTAACAATGTCGTTTATACGCAACGTGCATAGGCTGTCATTATCTACTGCTATTTGCAATGTCAATTATAATAAATAATAATTGAACAGCAAGATGAAAATGTCAGGAAATTAATGAATTATTTAATTATATTCTGATTTGAAAAAATGTTACATTTAACCCTTTGCATGCGGAGTATAATAATCTTTTCAATTTTTAAATTACTCCCGATTTTTTCACTAAACGATATATCGATATTCTTTCTAATACTTTAATCATTTCATATAATATTAGCCACGAGATGTTGACAATCATCAAACATTTCTCTCCGATCTTTATCTAAAAAAAATGCATTGCATATCCATAGTATCATTTATTATTATATTTTTCCGTTTATTTTTATATCATTTCCGCTCCTAAAGAGGAGCATATGGATCTACATGTATGAAGATATTAACTCCGAAAGTAGAGTACATTGATCTCCGCAACGTGAAAACGTTTTGATAGATTATCTTTGATGGTAATTGTTTATCAGACAATTGCTCAACCTAATCGAAACCCAGTCCTGTATTTTAGGGTATTTTTTAAATCTGATAGATAAATAATCAAGCCCGCATTTCCCGAATTGCTAGGCGCACACGCTACCAACTACCCTACCCATTTAACAATTCAATATCTCAATCAGACACCAAAATTATATTACACGGTCATTGTCGCTCCGTGAGTAGAAAGCGCTTTTGTGCAGAATGCATTTCGAACCATATGAAGTGTTTAAATGTTTAAGTGTTATAGTTTTAAGTATCACATATTTTTATAGCGTGCTTGTTTCAATTATTCAAATATCAACGCAGCTAGAAAACATTGGCGAATTAATTTCATTATTCTATTTAAAAAGCGCCTATTATATTCAGACGCCCTTGTGCAGTGCACAATGTGAATATTTGCACACTGCAGCCCTGAATACAATAGATTAATGAAGTCAGTATATTAATATTTTTTCAGTTAAAACATGTTTTAACAAATTTGAGTATTTAAGATAAATACTACGGTTGAAGTACTTTTTGAAACAATATTATTAAAGTAGATTATTTTTGATTTTATCTCAGAGTCGAGTGTATATATTAATATTTCTTTATAATTTTTTGTTATCATGTCTGCCCCAAAAGTGGAGTATACATATCTTAACAGTTTGAAGATGACCACTTCAAAAAATTAGTAAATCGCCTGCAGAAAGGAAAAAGGACGTAACCCTCAGTATTTTTATGATAATCACAATGTTTGCATATCAATACAGTCATGTTGAAATATTAGTCTTAAATTCAACAATACTGGTACTATGATCTGTTCAAATCCATGGCCAACTACATAAACATCCCACAGGTGCCTTTCCCTCCATATCAGACGTAACATCATCATACTATGTAGAAATAAAAAAGGACGTAACCCTAAATTTGTTTTTAAAATATATTTTTTATGTGCGTACGCTAACCATTCAGCCACCGGAGAGATTTGAATCGTGAATATCCATTTGAGTGAGCGATTGACTGGCGATCAATTCTCATAGAAAATACACTTATAAACTTTACATTACGTAAATAATGCGTATCCTAAATACTTCGGACTAGAAATGGTATACAAATAAAGAATGAAGTTATATTAATCGGTCTCAATGATAACTCTAGTATTAATTACACTGAAAAAAACTTGAAGGGATTTTTAAATTGAAGTAAGCATTCAATTTCTAGTGCACATTTTATACAATAATAATTACTTTAATTACACGTGTTGCGTTACTTATAAAATCACTTAATAGTTCAAAGAATATGTAATTTTCTTGTTAAATTTAAAAGTTTTCCGGGTTTTTTCTCATATAGATAGTGACTTAGTGGTGATTAGCTAAGACGAGGAACTAAAAGGTTTTAGCCGAAAGTACGAAATTGAAAATGTAAATTTGCAAAAAAATATAATTTTATTTATCGCGAGAGCTAAACAGTTTTACTAGCAATAAAGATATAAAAGTGGACGGTATGTATAAAAAGGTTGACTACCCTTGTTTTAGACACTACGACCGCAAGCCAAACAAAAGGACACTACGAGGCGCGGGTGACCCAGTCCTGGTCTTGACAATATCCTATTTCTGGAGCATTCATCTTCATAGACCTGATAAAAATAACTAAACTACTCATACTTTATGGCGCTCTAAGGCTGGAGCTACTACAGCAAAGCGTCGGCAACAGAGATGCAAAATGGCTGTACATTTTCAGTCTCCTCGATAGCGTAGAGGTTAGCGTACGAACCTAGCAATCCGGGGGATGCGGGTGCGATTCCTCATCACTTGGATTTAAAAAATCTAAAAATACAGGACTGGATGCCTATTGGGTTGAACAATTGTCTGGCGAGAAAGTATCTTTTCAACAAATAAATATTAACAGTGAATAATTAGTTAGAATAGCAATCACCCTGATAGCTTAGTTCGTAGTGTGCCAGCCTAACAATCCAGGGAATGCGGGTTCAAATTCCCATCTGTCGGATTTTTAAAATCCGAAAATGTAAGACTGGATGAACAATTGTCTGACAAACAATTCTCGTGAAAAATAACCTATCAAGACATCTTCACGTTGCGGAGATTTATAAACTCAGCTTCCCGAGTGAATCTTAACACTGTGTAGATCAATTTGCTCCACTTTGGGAGAGAACATGGTATAAATAAAAAAGGTGAGTGAGCAAGTGAGCAGTTATTGTAATGCTCACGAGTTGTCGCGCTATTTATTGGCTACTTTGCATCTCTGTTGCCAACGCTTTGCTGCCGTCGCATCTATTGTAGCGCCGGCCTAATACAAAGAATCTTTTCAAATGCGATTTTACACAACGACAAATAAAGCCAAAAAAAAGCTTTTTTATAAAGCAATGGAGTGTTTTATTATCAACATCGTCTTAAAATTGAGTACACATTTTTTTTAATTGAATAAAATACTAAGTAGTATTTGAATTTGTGACTAACAAAGTATCATTGTTCAAGTCGGTATTTTTATATTCAATTTTGCAACGTCCTTGCCGTTTCAATACTTTTGTATTGCTGCAATGGAACGTTCAAATATTGGTTTAACCTATTCACGTCTATAAATGCAGTACATTGTATAAATTGCATTTTACTGAAGTCAATCAAGCGAGTAAATATTGCCAAACGGTAGCCATTTTATTGCATTACTTCAGTAGTAATATTGCAACGTTCAAATAATAGCTTCAACCGTTTCTCTGCTATAAATGAGGTAACATACTCAAAACAGTTTGATTTGCTTGATTTTAAACATAATTCACAAGCCAGTCTCGAATATTTTAGACGACTCATGTCGTTTTAGGACAGAATTGTCGAATAGACGAACTGTTAAATGTTCAAAAATGAAAAAAAAATGTCATATAAATACATGCAGCTAATATATGAAGATGTCTGAAGTATCGTTTAAAGCTATATGATTTTTGCATTATAAGGACATAGAATTACAGTTTTTTTATGCCCATATTCGCTCCCAAAGTGGAGCATATGCATCCACACAGTGAAGAACTCCACTCCGAAAATGGAGTATATGGATCTCCGCAATGTGAAGACGTCTTGACAGATTATTTTTCACAAGAATCGTTCGTCAGACAATTACTCAACCCAATGGGTATCCAGTCCTGTTTTTCAGATTTTTAAAATCCGGCCAGATGGGGAATCGAACCCGCATTCACCGAATTGTTAGGCGCGCACGTAACCAACTACGCTAACCGGGGAGACAGATTATACTATTGTATAAACTATCTTATTAATTTAAAAATGATTGTTTTTCAAATTACGCTCCGTGAATATTCGATAACCAATCCTAAAGGGACGATTATATCGACTGTGGAAAGGAAAAATGACGTGACCCACATTTTGTTGATATCATAGTTATTTTGTGTGTAACTATAAGGAGCATATTAGTATTTATGAAGATGTAATAAAATATTACAGTCAATAAATTGTCTTAAAAATCATAATTGCGTTACCATAGCGAATCATATCAGATTGTCGAAAGAAAAAAGGACGTAACCCCATATAACTAATTTTACAGTAGGTATAAAAAATTCGTATTTTATAATTTTAAGTCAAAATCAAAACATTACAGGCACAACCTTTGACTGCATGAAGATTAAAACTGGTGCTTTATTTACCCAATATAATATTAATTTAAGAAAAACCAATAAAATTGATGAGGTGGTCGAAAATTTCATCGACCATCCTTTTATAAACCTAAAAGCTAAATTTAGACAGCAATTTGGCATTTTCAGCTAGCATCTTTTTGATAGAGCGTGTATTAAGTTGTATGTATTGTAATTATCAAATAAAGGCTCTCTTTTTAAACTGGGGGTTACGCCCTTTTTCTTTTCCACAGTCGATATATATTCGTAATGATGTCTAAGCTGCCAAACGATCGGCTAAAACCAATTTCTTTTGAAATTTCTTATTTATTTAAAAAAATAATTAATATTATGTTATTTGTACCCAGAGCCTTATGTTAATAGGTTTTCAACGACGAATACACTCTCAGCCATACTTTAATATATGTTTTTGTATAGTGTGGATTTAACAATACTTCCTGTTGACTTTAAGAATTTTTCAGACATTATTGTTTTTCTTAGAAAACGTTTATATAATTATCTTTGACCATGTTGAAGTATGTGATTTTGTTTACTTAATAAAACAATTTGTAGTAATGTTGAGACCGCTTACACATGTATGTATAAAGCCAAGCGCGCACATTGCATACGTGTTCGTACGAAATTTATTCGTCCGAATATGTGCGGATACGCACAAACATGCACGAACTTCAAAGTACTATGGGAGATCGTACACTGGGTACGAATAATTAGTCGCGCGTGTGTTTATGACGTTTGGCGCAATTGCATTTTGCTGGGAATACTTAATTATGGATAAACAATGTACTTTCGATTATCCGGTATAATGATAGAAAAGACGGGTCCGGATAATTGAAAAACACGAATAATATGAACTATGTTAGATATAGAAAGATAGATAATTTATCATTAGCAAACCATCTCTTCACTTAGTGTTAATTTCATTGCAAAGATTATTATTTCTCGTTTTTTTTAGTTCCGAAAAGACACAAATTCGTACCTAGTGTGTCCTTAGCTTAATTCATAAACAGCATTTGAATTTTTATGAACGATTTAAGTCGATAGCTATTTCGATTATGACACCGTTATTATGAAATAATTATAAGCAGGATTACCTAGTTTTATTCTGAGTGCCTTTAAAGAGTTTTCGATATCAGAGCTCCGGGATACGCCTGATCAAGACCAGACGTAAGGACGGGGCGGATGGATGGTGGGCACAGTATAAGAATCTTCGCAATGTGAAGACGTCTTGACAGATTATTTTTCACGAGATTTTTTTACCAGATAATTTTCAACCCAATGGGCACCCAGTCCTACATTTTTGGATTTTATAAATCCAACAGATGGGTATCCAAGCCCGCATTCGCCAGATTGCTAGACGCGCATGCTACCAACTTCACTACCGGGGAGACATGAACAAGTTTTTGGTTTTGCGTTATACTGTTTCTGAGTTTTTTGCTGCACACCTAACATCGGCTCACGGCACGCCGGTTTTGGAGCACTGCTATGTAGTATAGATTTATATTTGTGAAAAATGGTCACAATCCTATTTCGCATCATTATGATAAGTCTAATATTATGTTCATATGAATGATAAATATTATTGTTTAACAAACAAGCGATTAGAATTTTTAAGTAATAATTATTTGTTAAATTTCTCAGATTTTTTACTGGTCTTTTCATATATACATATATATATATATATATACGTTTTTCCTGTTATTAATTTTCAAGAATAACAACGCTTTGATTAATGAATGTCATTGTGTGTTAAAATGTTGAAAGTTCACGCTTCTTATAATTAAAATTATTTCGCAAACTTATTTTTTCTCTTATATCTTGCCGGGTTTTAATAAAACGAGAAAACTCGTTGACATACAGTATGGGAAAAAACCGCGAGTACTGTTTATTGCCAAAGAGTATTGCAATCTAATTCTCAACCCTATGAAACCCGAAATCCACAACACTAAATAAATATAAATTATAAATAAACTGTATAAATAACATGTGCTTTTTTCGGAACACTTTGGAGATCTATACAATTCATTTTTCGAACAGAAATTTTCTGTGGAATGAAAAAACGACGTAACCATCAAATTGAAAAAAAATAATTATTAGATAATCGGAATATATATATATTAATACACGTTCTATTAAAATAATGTAAGCTGAAAATGCCAAAATTGTGTCTAAATTTGGATTTTAAGTTTGAGAAAAGGATGCCCTGTGAAATTTGCAACCAGGAAAAAAGGATTCTACCTAACGAATTCAATTGGTTTTTCTTAAACAACTTATCAAATTAATATCATACTAAGTAAATCAAACACCACTACAAGTCTCCGTGCACTTCAAGGTTGTGCCTATCTGATCTTCTGACTTTGGCTCAAAATTATTGAATAAATAAATTGTTGTGCGTCCCGTAAAATTGGTTCTATGTGGGGTATGTCCTTTTTCTTTGTAGGGTCGATATTATATTTTAATAAGTGAACGTTTATATCCATAAAAATCCAACTAACTGTCTTTGAAATTTATGAGGGTGCGTAATTTGGATGTAAACAAGTTCTTCTATTAGCTTTAGTTTTCTTCAATGAATTAAAAATAAACTCCAAAGTGAAAACAAATTGCCGCAGTTGATCGCTTCAACTAAACATTAAATTGAATTACTTGTATTACTGTTCTCCAATTCGAGAAATGATTATTTTACCAGACAATGCAATTAATATCTGGTATCTCATCAATTTGGTAATTTTAAAACTACCGATTAAGTTCCATTAAATAAAAATCTCACACTCAAAAAATCAACCAATAGTGAAATAAATATCCATACATTATCCATTTTACATGTCCTCTTAAGTTGATCATATGGATTTCAACAATGTTGAAGAATTTACTTGTACGATATACGACATTTTTTCATGGTAATTGATTGTGAGCTATTCAATTTTTTGATATATATGTGATTCAAGTCCGCAAACTCTTGCACAGAAATGCGCACGCTTATTTACGAATCGTATAGTTCCTATCTACCATACGTGCACTTTTTGTCAAATTTGAAGTAAATATGAAGATTTATTCTAGACTCTATTTAAGCAATACTTGCTTATGTGGCGAAATCCACGATGCCAATCACATCATCTGGGAGTGTCCCCATATCTCGGTTGAAAGAGAAAAGCTTCTCAAGTCGGTTCGACCATTTGTTGGACCGGTCGGCCATTGCGACTTGGTTTCTACGAAGGATAATTTTCTAGCTTTTAAAAAAATTGCAAAATCTTACGGCGAACGAGAAGGTCTCTTCTCGACAAGGCTGGATATTGACAGGGTATAATTAGTTGGAATAGGAATCACGCACACTCTAGTACACGCCAACCAAAGACTTAGAAAGCTGCTTTACTATAAAGAGTGCCTCACGTTCGTTACGCCATGGTACACACCCGCAAAACGGGTGTGGATACGTGGCGGGTGGTGGAGGGGAAAGCAAGTCTCTATTTAAGATCATAATGAAAGATCGATAAGTTCCCAACGGCAATAAAACCCTATAAAAGTGGATTTGAAAATTACAAATTACTTATTATATTTAATTTTACTCTGAACATCCATAGTCCAATAACAAAGCACACGAAATAAATCATTCCCTTGATTTTTATTTTTGTTTAAAAAAATAAGAAAAACAAACACACAAAAATAAACGATAGTACATTTAGAAACTAGACGACTCGTTAATGGATACAAGAGATAATCACTGAAACTGTATGGATGTTATAAAGACAAACATCATTGAGAATAAGGAGAGGTTTAAGATATTATCAAAAATTACTGTTTTGCCAGGATTGGTTTGAAATAAACTAGTACTGGAGAGAAGTACAGATTCTTGTGTACATGTGAAAAAAATCTTAATTAATTTTGGTTGAAAATAAAATTGTAGACGAGGTTTTAATGTGTTAACTGTTAGAACGTATAAGGTTGCATTTCAACTAGGATTGCGTGTAAGTATATTTATTTGGCACACTTGCTAACTAGTCGTTCTTTCTAGTCACCGCAGATGTTATTGTATACACGAATGTATATCGACTGTAGAAAAGAAAAAAAACGTAACTCACAAAAAACAAATTTTACAGGACGAACAAAAAACCTTTGTTAATATCTGTAAAAAAGAAGTGTAAACTAAGAAAATAGCTGGAGGAATTAGTTTGATGGCCAAAATGCAGACATAGATTTAAAAAGGATCGATTTTTAGAAGTGATTAGAAGTAGAGTAGTAGAAGGTGAACATAACTGAAAGTGAAAAATCAAATCGACTGTGGAAAGGAAAAAGGTCGTAACCCACGTGGAATCTTTTTTATGGGAGGCACATAAAACGTTCATTTAATGATTTTAGGCCAAAGTCAAAACATTACATAGAGACAACTTTAAAGTGCACGAAGACCAAAACTGGTGTTGTATTTACTCAATATGATATTAATTTAATAAGTTATTTACAAAAAACAAATGAAATTGTTTTGGTGGGAAGCCTTTTCCTAGTCGCAAATTTCACAAGGCATTCGTTTTTTATACTTAAAAGCTGAATTTGTGTTCAAATTTAATTTTTTAATCGTTTTGATATAACGTGTATTACGCTGTATACGTTGTGATTATCGGATAAAAACTATTTTGAAAAATTGAGGGTTAGGTCCGTTTTCTTTTCCACAGTCGATATAGATAGTAATTGTTGAGAATTTCCTGCACATTATTTAGCGTCGCTAAGTCAGATTTTTGTTTAAGTGATTCTACAGGCATTCTTCAAAGTGAAAGATTGCTTCATCAGCAAAAGCCAAGGCCCTGGTTGCTCTGCACCAAAATTCGCATGATTCATACTCTATCCAACATATATTTATGTGGAGCCTTGTAGAACAAAGACAACGTGCGCTGCCTGATTGTCTTGACCATATTAAGTGGACTATTTCTGTGATTTTTTCAATGCCTGAGTCTTGGGATACTTTTGGTTTTTCCCAAGATAAACGTAAAAAAGTACACCCCGTTGGTTAAGTTGGTAGTTGACCAAAAAAGACTGGGAATCCATGTTCTAAAGCATGAAACTTGCATGTGATTAGTGATACAAATACGGATGGTAATGATTGTATTTACTAAAACAGCCCATATTATTGATTCTACGTCTGAGTGAGAGTAAATTTAAATAAATTCTATTTGTACATTTTTCTAATAATATTTGTTTAACTTTCTCAGTAGGGCCTCATTTATTTCTTTCTCAAACTCTCTCATAGCTTTTATTTACAGTTCCATATATTTGCATAGTTTTAATTAATAAAACAAAACAATTATTATTCGTATACCTTCATTTTAATGTCTTAAGCTTGTAGTTTGTAATGTTCTCAACATGTTTAGTTAGAAATGAAATATTCAATGTGATATTTGTCGTCATAATTATGACAATGTTGAACCTATTTGCACTCAAGAATTTATGAGAATATTTAATAAGGGGGCCTGCTTCATGTGTGACATGAATATATCGTTAATATTAGTACAGTGTACCCCAAATGTTACAAAAACCCAGTTGGTACCAAAACTAGTACGAATTTGTAACGTGAATTTTCTCACATCGCAATCATTCAACCTAGGTCAGTTAAATGTCATTGAAAAGATAAAAGTTTTTAAATGTGTTCAAATCATTTCTTTTGGCCTTTGAAGATATATTTTTATCTAACAGTGACCATTTCTCGACATATTTTACAAATATAGTATTAAATTAATATCGAACAATGCAATAATATACTGAAAACTAGAAAATTTACGTTTATCGTATAAGTAGTGTTTGATTGTGAATTAAGTCCACTATGGAAAGGAAAAATGATGTCACCCTCAGACTTTTTTAAAAAACTTTATTTCTAAAATTAAAATCCATACAACTTAATACACGTTCTATCAAAAGGATGTAAGCTAGTTTTTAAAGATAGCTTTTAAGTTTGAAAAAAGAATGCCCTATTATATTTGCGACCGGGGAAAAGGACTTCCAGTACATAACTTTCACTTGGTTTTTCTTAAATAAATGTTTAATTTTTATCACATTAGGTAAAGAAAACACAATTTTCCTCGTGAAATTCAAGGTTCAGTCTACTTTTACGTTTGTCCAAAATCATTAGACGTTATTGTTCCTCCTATAAAATTTGTTATTTGTGGGCTACGTCCTTTTTTCTTTCGACAGTCGGTGTGTATTTACTTGGTAATTCTTAAATAAATATTTAAGTTTTATCGGATTTGGTAAAAAAACACAATTTTCCTGGTGAACTTCAAGGTTCTGTCTATTTTGACGATTGCCCAAAATTGTAAGATATACGTTTACGTGCTTCATATAAAATTTGTTATGTGTGAGTTACGTCCTTTTTCCTTTCCATAGTCGATGTGAATGTTGTAACTATATTATATTACATAATTATAATTATGTATATTATAATACTTAAATTATCATTATGCATTATAATTAATGTACAAAATAATTATAATTATAATACTTATGTTTTTTTTTTTTCAATTTCATTTTGGCTATTTTTTTTTAATGAAAAATCTTTTCGAATTTCTTTCACTTATTCGTATTCGTACACCACTGAAATAAGGTCAAGCAGTAATTTAAATATCCTGACCCCAAATTGATTGCGAAAAATGACCATTTCGATAGTATTAGCACGTTGATCAATATTTATAATATGACAGTGGTGCAGTTCAGATACACAAATAATAATTGAAAAATTTCGATTTCATACTATACTATAAGAATATGACAAAATAAATTAGCTACGTTTATAACACATAGCCAATCTTTAAACATATATTATATTACCATATGGACTATAGATTACCATATACAATCGCGATTTTACGTGACCTGGATTCACGTTTTGCCCCCCACAATATACGTCTGAAATATTAACCCGTTCAGACTTGCATCAACACCAAGGGGAGAAAAAAAATCTGTTTGTTGATTGCATGTCGACTGTGGAAAGGAAAAAGGACGTAACCCTCATTTTTTCAAAATAGTTTTTTTCGATAATCAGAATGTCTCAAACTAACAATCCGGGGAATATGCATACGATCCCCCATCTGTTGGATTAAAAAAAAAAAATGCAACGCTGGATGCCCATTGGGTTGAGCAATTGGCAAACAATTCTCGTGAAAAAACAATCGTCAAGACTTCATCATGTTGTGGAAATTCATATACTCCGCATTCGAAGTGGATCTTCACTGGTGGTGGTGGTGCTTCTTATGCTCCACTATGGGAGCAAAAATGGTATAAAAAAAAGTATTCTTTCCTTAAAATAAAAATATGCATTCAGTCTATATATCGGTGAGTTGTTTGAAAGGAAACTCTTTATAAACAACTTATAAAAAATAGCTAATCACTTGGCTCACTTCACTTCTCGTGGGTTCATATTATCACAGTGTCCGTCTATTTATCAAGACATTTGAATCAATTTTCTTACAGCGATGAACGAAAAAAAAATGACATTTGAATCTTCACTATGCGAAGATTCGTATACTCCACTTTCGGAGTTGATATCTTTACACTGTGTAGATCTATATGATCCAATATGGGAGCGAACATGGCATATAAAAAAAAATGGTTAAAATGTTAAGTTTTAATATTTTTTATTGATTTGGTGATTGTCTTCCGGTTTTTGTATCGCATTTTTATTTTTACTTCGAATGGCAAAAATCACTGAGTATTCATCTAACAACAGTAGACACTATATCAAAATTAATAAGAAACATAAAAACCAGTTTGTATAGCCATGTGATCAACTATACTCGAATACAAATGAATTATTTCACGATTATTTGCGAGTCCGAACGGTAGTTTTGTTCATAACACTGCTAAAATATATTTGTTCAAAAGTATTTATCGTTTATAGAAAGTGAATCAAGTTGTGCAGTTTGTTTGATAATGAATATATTTACGAAGGGAACTTTGTATTGTTTTGTGATACTGTGTTCGGTGAGCCCATGTCTTGGTAAAGGTGCTATTGGAAGTGCTCAGGCATATAAAGAACCTTGTTTTAATAGCACTGCTGTCTTTGAAACATTTGAAGGCAATCAACCGCCTGGCGATGAAGTGAAATATAAACTTGGCATCCGTATTTCGGATCTTCCAGAATCTCCTTTTTTACCAGCAGGTTCAAAAATCCAACTCATGTTTGATTCTTTCGCTAATCTGTCGCTTCATGGTAATTTCGGACGAGTTCTTGAAAACGATGGCTTGTTTTACATAAATGTACATACAGCACCGGTAGATGAAGCGTTAATTACTGTGAGAGGAAAGGACGATAGACCTTTTCCTAATATAGTCAGTGTTGTAGTAAACGGAGATGAACTTTGTCCGGACGGAGCAAAGACTCAGCTGTGGGACAGTTATCTTGGTGATAGGACGGTAGATTCAGATGTTGCATGGACGCGGATTACTACAGAAAAAAATTTAAGAGATTGTGGTCAAAAACAACTCGAGTTCGTTGAATTAATTACGAATGCGCAAGGAACAAAACCAGGAGACTGGCCATGGCATGCTGCGATCTATAGAACGAGAAGTGCTCTGTCGGCTGAGCAGACTTATATATGCGGAGGAACTTTAATTTCTAAAACAATCGTTATCACCGCTGGACATTGTGTGGCGGAAAATGGTATTAAAGTAATACCTGAACGGATTTTTACTGTTTTAGGAAAGTATAACATTATCGGAGGTGATATTGCTTCTCAGGAAAAAACTGTTTTTAAGATTATATTGCATGATGATTTTGATGCGACGAAACTTAAAAGTGATATAGCAATATTAAAACTCGCTTCCGAAGTAACCTTCGGTGAATATGTTCAGCCAATTTGTTTGTGGGATAAATACAGCACAAATAAAAATGATATTTTTGGAAAACCAGGATCTGTAGTTGGGTGGGGCATAACTGAAACTGGAATCCTCTCCACTCAACTTGCACAAGCTGTTATGCCCGTCGCGAGTGATTACGACTGTCTCCAAAGCTATCCTGTTTTCTTCCAAAAATTTTTAAACGCCAAAACATTCTGTGCGGGTTCCAGGAATGGGACGAGTGTATGCAATGGTGATAGTGGAGGAGGAATGTATTTTTCCGAAGACGTTGCTGGAGTGGGTACATTTTGGAGTTTGCGAGGACTGGTATCAGTGAGTGTTTCGTTAAAAGACGTTAAACGGTGTGACCCTTCGAATTATGTTGTGTTTACTGATGTTGCTAAATACTTAGATTGGATAGATAGTCATAAATAAATCTGTGTTTTAAAAATTCTCACAGTTAAATCGACTCTATTTACGCAAAGTGGTTATATTTTTACAATTACAATGTATACAACTAAACACACGTTCTGTCAAAAGTAATCAACCCGCAAATGAAGAATTAATAAGACTTTGAAATAGGAAGTATCTACCAAATTTGCAACCAGGAAAAGAGAATCAAACCTCATTCACGGTATTATTGTTTTATGAGAGTTAATGCCTTTTGCCTAAACAGAATAAGCATGACTATTTTAGCGTCAATGAACACCTTTTCTTGAAAAACTCTAAAGATATCTAATCTGATGCAGCTACTAATCACTGACAAAACCAAGCTGAGATGATGGACCTGACTTAACCACATATTGCAGATGCATCAAGAGAGGCACAATCTGACCTGTCTATTTGTAAGTCGACTGATTCTCAACATCTTGGAAGGCCGTTAAATACTGTGTATATAATTTATTCAGTGGAGCTACGGGATGCGGGGATGACCTGGGAGGGCGCAAAAATACTGGCGGATGACAGGGATTCTTGAAGGTTGCCTGTGTTGTTCATATTAAGGAGCGGATGTGGAAGAAGAAGAAAACGAATTAAAAACTTTGATAGTTATAAAGGGGCTTGGAAAGCTCGAGGTAAAAGTCTTGGTGATAAAACGTAATGCAAAAGCGATAAAAAATAGTTTTCTGAAAAACCTCGTGTAAAAATCAAAATAGCAATTTTTGGTATCTGTAAGATATTATACGAACGTCCAAAATGCAGACTACGTTCTTTATGTATAGCTGTATAATTTATATGATCTGGAATTTTATATAGCTGAATTAGAAAAAAGAGGTTTTATCCAGTAGTCAATTGATACTGATTAGTAATTATTTATGGTTTAATGTAATATTTGTCATATCATAAATGTGTTTAAACTGTGGCTAAACATATTTAAGTATACGTGAAATAATTAAATTTGAGATACATTAAATATACATTAGATTACAAATATAAATAAGAGTACAACGAACAGTACTAGAAGATAGATCATTTCTAAAAGAACGCGCAGGTCGGAAATACCAAGGAACCGGTTTCATGTGATGATACAAGGCAATTTGTTTATTTGAAACAAAAAGTGAGGCCGATCGGTAGTGTTTTCTTTGATAAAGTTTAAAAATCATCAATTTAAATGAAGGCGCAAATAGTTCTATTGTGAAGATTCGTGAAAATTATACAATTTATTATACGTGTATTAATGTGTATCAGTAATTTTTGATCAAGATATGGCTGTTAATCAAGTAGTAATATGTTTAGTGATAATACTTGGTGAAATAAGTTTAATTCGTGGTATTGCACTAGTTGGAAATCCGTTACTTCATGCATATCCATGTAATAATACAGATATAGTTTATGAATCGTTTGAATCGAACCAACCACCGGAAGATGAAAATAAATACAATCTTGGTTTCGATACAAGTAAAATACCGGACTTACCCATGTTACCAGCGGGCTCGAAGATTAAGCTGAAATTCGATTCTTACGTTAATCTAACACTCAACAGTGACTTTGGTCGTATAGACCAAGTTGGTGAAATATTTATCATATCAGTCCACACTTCTACGAAGAAACATCCATCGGTTACTGTTCGAGGAAAACAGGGAAAACCAGTTCCAAATATTTTAAGTGTCATTGTCCACGAGTTAGAACTCTGTCCAGACGGAGTTGAGACAGGAATTTGGGATGGTTATATTAGAGGAGCAGTAAATTCTGCAACTTCTTTAAGCGCTCCAGATATTTCGGCAAAAAAATGTGGTAAAAAACAACTAGAATTTAGTGAGTTGATCACAAATGCGCAAGGAACTAAGCCAGGAGATTGGCCGTGGCATGTTGCTATATTTAGGACGAGAAGTGCATCGTCGGCTGATCAATCGTATATTTGTGGAGGAACTCTTGTATCTAAAAGACATGTCGTAACTGCAGGACATTGTGTTGTTGATAATGGTATTCAAATTATACCAGAAAGACTTTTTGTGTCTCTTGGAAAGTACAATATTGTCGGAGGTGATGTTGCACCGCAAGAAAAAGGAGTCTATGAAATCATATTACATGATGGATTTTCAGTAAAAACTTTACACCATGATATCGCAATATTAAAACTTACTTCTGAAGCCGGGTATGGAGAATACGTTCAACCAATTTGCATGTGGGACCCATCGAAGAAAGACAAGAGTTACATATTTGGGAAACCAGGGACTGTGGTCGGTTGGGGCATAACTGAAACCGGTGTACTGTCCACTCAATTAGGACAAGCCGTCATGCCAGTCGCCACTGATTTCGATTGTCTTCAAAGTTATCCCATCTTCTTCGAAAGATTCTTAACTGATAAGACATTCTGTGCTGGATTCAGAAACGGAACTAGTGTTTGCAATGGAGACAGCGGTGGTGGAATGTATTTCTCCGAAGAAACTCCTGAGGGCGTCATTTGGAGCTTACGAGGATTGGTATCTGTCAGTGTTTCACAAAAAAATTCCAAGACGTGTGACCCAACAAACTATGTTGTATTTACCGATGTTTCCAAATATTTAGACTGGATTGAAAGTAATAAGTAACTTCTATATTAACATTTGAATTATTTTCGTTAACAACTATTTTGTATCGCTGTAAAGATATCGACTACGGAAAGAAAAAATGACGTAATCCTCACTTTTATTCAATAATCAGAATCTATACAACGTTGTATTAAAAAGATGTAGACTGAAAATGTTGAATTGATGTCCAAATTTAGCTTTTAAGTTTACACTCAGAAAAAGGGACTTTTACCTAATCAACTTATTAGTTTTTCTTAAATAACTTATTAAATCAATATCACATTGAGTAAATAAAACACCAATTTTAGTCTTCATACATGTTTTAACTTGGATACAAAATTATTAAAGATACGTTTTTTATGCCCCCTGTAAAATTTGTTATATGCGGGTTACGTGCTTTTTCCTTTCCGATATGATTCGCTATGGTAACGCAATTATGATTTTTGAAACAATTTGTTCACTATAATATTTTATTACATCTTCATATACTAGAATGCTCTTTATAGTTACATAAAAAATAATTATAATATCAACAAAATTAATGGTCACCATATCATATAACATTTATAACTGAACAATCATACTTCTTTGCATATTTTATATACTTATTGGGTTTGACTTGGCTGGTTTTATTCGTAACAATATTTTTAATGATATCACCGTATTTAAAATTGAAGAAACACTGATATTTAAAATAAATGATGCTATCAATTATCATTTTTTTTATTTTTGGAATTGGATTTTTTGGAAAAATTGGAGTTTTCTTCGTTTCTTATTATTTAGGTCTCATTTTATCTTAAGATTTCTACTGTCGTACATTCGTCCAGGCATTTTTGCTCGTAATTTCTACTTTCGGACATAGTAGGACGTGAAAATTCAAAATTCGAAATCCGCCTTAGAGTTTTTCGTAATTCGAAATTCAAAAACAAATACGAATTCCGTTTTGCAACCCCCATATAAATAAACATTTTTTTATTGTGTTATCCAGCACAAGGCTTAAACTAGTTTCCACATAATTACTACCATTGTTTTAACATTTGTTATAGTGGGGTACCAGTTTGTATATGCCCTTGTCATAGAAAATTCCCGCCTGTGGTTCAAACTACTTATTATAGTAACAGCATTCCTTACTTCGTCATGATCGTTGAACTGCTAACGAACAATAAATAATTTATGCCCGAGAAACAAATAGAAATTTCTCGTTAGTAGGTCTGGACTGTATGGTGGAAAGCTTAACTACACCGAGCCAAAGTCCTTTTTATATCCATGCACAGATCTCGTATTATCAATTGCATAAAAGGCATTCGAGCAAATCGTCGAATTACTGGCAAAAGGCGTTAAAGTAAAAAAGTGAGTTCTGAGATAATCGAGTTTTAATGCTTGAGTCTCTCTGTTAAATACATTGTACGACAATTTCTTAAGGCATAATGTATTGTTTATAAGAAATTGTCGTAAATGTATTTAACAGAGACTCGATTATTTCAAAACTCAATTTTCACTTTGGCGTCTTTTGCCAGTAATACGGCGATGTATACGAATTCGTCTTATTGCCAAAATATTTCAAACTGAATTTTGACATCATGCTACCGCAAGATTCTTCTAGTCAAACAGCCGTTTATTCAAGGTCACGAGGTCAAAAAAATGAGTAGAAAATCTAAAATAGTAGCCGCATTAAGGTGGATCATATAATGCAATACAGCGAATAATCATAAAATGTTTTCCCCAAACAGTTTACTGTGGAACCGGTTTTACGCGAAGATTCAAGGCAATTTTAAATTTTGAAACGATACGCGAGTCTTATCGGTATTATTTTCTTTGATGAAGTTTAACAACTCTTCAAAATGAAACGCAGATAGTTTCATCGTGAATATTTGTGAAATTTTAAAAGTTATTTTATGCGAGAAATGCATAAGTCATTTTTGATTAATACATGGCTTTCAAATGAGTAATAATAGGTTAATGATAATACTTGTTCAAATAAATTTAATTTGTGGAACATCGTTCGTTGAAAATCCGTTATTTCATGCATACCCATGTAATGATACAGATATAGTTTATGAGTATTTTGAATTAAATCAACCACCAGATGATGAAATTAAATACAACTTGGCTTCAAAACAGATAAAATCCCAAACTTCCCCATACTGTCGGCAGGCTCGAAGATTAAGCTAAACTTCGATTCTTATGTTAATCTAACATTCAACAGTGAATTAAGTCGTATAGATGAAGAAGATGGAATATTCATCATATCTTCGATACTACTACAACGAAAGATTCATCAGTTACTGTTCGAGAGGAACAAATAAAAGCAGTTCCAAATATTTTAAGTGTAGTTGTTCACAATATAGAACTCTGTAGAGATGGAGTTAAAACAGGATTTTGGGATAGTTATATTAGAGAAGACATAAATTCTGCTAGTTTTTTAAATGCTCTGGATATTTCGGCAAGAAAATGTGGTCAAAGACAATTAAGTTACTTATTCCATTATGCCAAAAATTAAAACATAACATTTTGAACAACAATTTTTGTATATAAGAATTATATGCCATGTTAATCAGCAGAAAAAAATAAATATTCAAAACAAAAATAAACATTGAAAAATATTTTTTTTGTTCAGAAAATACTTGTTCAAAATGTTTTTCTATAAATTTTAGCATAGTGGAATAAGTTTTCTTTGGAAATACACACCTCATTTTTGTGTGAATGATAATTGTATACCTTTTAAAATGTGAAATCTTAAGGCAAGCCAGAAGATCTTTTTTCAACTACACTCAATATGAACAGGGATGAATTAGAATATAGATTGTAAATACTTTAGTGAGCGCCAACCAAAATCCTGAGAAGCTGCTCCTGTAACATATGTGAGACCATTAACAGTACCTCATGTTCCACACGTCATGGCGTATGTTTTTATAGTGGGAAAATAGACGTAGCATATGGCGGAGAGGAAAGTAAATAGTTTCATGAAATTGAATTTATCTCGTAATACGAGGAATTAATTTAGTATGTTTTTTCACAAACAATTTATTATAATCTCTTTTCATTAGAAAATGTATGTAATAAAATGGGCTTATTTATATATTTACTTAGAGAATAGACTTATTCTGAAATACTAGCACAAATAATTAAATATATTATTATATGAAGGGTATATTTATAAAGTTATCTTTATCCAAAATGCCGAAATTTATGGGAGAAAATTTTGAACAAGTATTTTTCTATAGAAGAATCATATAGAGCATGTAAACCAGCAGAAAAATCAATTTCAAAAACATCAGATACAATGATAACCATTAAAAACACGCTATATGGTTTTTCAATACAAAAAAATACTTGTTCAAAATGTTTTCCCTTAATTTTTGGCACTGTGGAATAAGTTCATTTTGAAAAATCACATTTTATATATTAAATAAAATACTTATTCATATAAAGAATCTAGCTTGATGTTATATGCAAATTTAAAAATATACCATTTTAAATGTTTTTTTAATGCGACATGTTAAAGAAGAAGACCTTGAAGATTCATATAATGTGTAAGATGTTTCATGAGACATAAGGCTACGGAAGTGTTTTTTTTTTTATTTTATCAAAATATTTTTAAAAATGTGAGTTGCAAAAATTTAAAAATAAATCGTTTATGATAAACGAATTCTGGTAAACGATGCTTCAAAATTTTTTAAGAAGATTTTCATTTGTGATATAAAAATTGTATTTTTTAATCCCCTTTAAAAATTTGATTATGTTATGTTATAATTTAACACAACACCAATTATACGAGATATTACTTTATCATCATAAAAATATGACTGAATTAGCACAGATTCCCAAACTTGTTTGGTCTACCACCCGCTTCTCGAAAAAAATACTCATCGCATTAATGAGACCATTTATTTTTTCACTGAAAACGGGATTTTTTTCACTAATATATTTTTTAATGTATTTCTTCTAACTCAAAGGTTCTCGTTTTTTACTGTAGCTTAAAACTGAGGAGGGATATGTATTTGGCGACGCATTTTTTTCGACTTATGCGTGGTCTTAT
>JAGVSQ010003059.1:0-22697 GCA_022683975.1 Rhyacophila evoluta | reverse complement strand
AATATGAGGCACGGAACGTTCCGAGTCTGGCAGATAACCGCTGGAGTACACAATATCGTAATATTACGGTTCCCGCTGGCCAAGTGTTAATATAATACAAAAAAAAACTGCGTAATTACAATATATCGCTGTACTACTTCAATACTGTAGCAACTCAAAAAGAGTAATATTGAGTTATAGCATTGTTGTTATTGTATTGCATGACAATCCCAACGAATAGATCCAATGTTATACATTTTTTAAAGTAAATTTAGTTTGTTTCGATACGTTACTGCGTTGCATGGCTAACAGTGATATAAAGAATCAAAAACAGCGATACATACAAAATGTATTGAATTGTTAATGTATTGAACTATAATATATATAATATTTAATATAGCTAGAAATTCATGTCGAATATTTGTTGACACAAACAATCGCCTAAACAAGATATACATATATCTTTGATCGCCTGTATGAATAGTAAAACTAACAGTCAATCAGGATATATTATAAATATATTAATAATTCATTGCCATATCACCCATATTGAACTGGGTATGGTCAATATATAAATAAACAAAGCTTGGCACCGAAAGCCAAAGGCTCAAGTCCTGTTGGTGCATAAAAATACCATTGAATAAATATAATTTCAAACGTGAACCTTATTAGAACAATTTTATAATGCACAAAGGAAAAATGTGCAACCTAATAGAAGCATAAAAGATAAATAAAAAAAACAGGAGCAGTCCGAATCAATTAAGCAATTGGTAATGACAATTCTCGTTAAAATCAATCTGCCAAGATTAGTCTGTGCATTATGGAAATTCAGATTCTCTAATCTTGCAGCAAAATCGATTAAAAAATATTACCGTATCGAAAATCATATTATAAATATTGTAAAATATATTATAAAATCTTAAATTGTATAATAAAGACGTGAATCAAAAAATTAGTTGTAATAATTTGTACATCAATTACTGTATTTATATATTTTCAGAATCAAAAATAAATACATAATAAAATAAATATTACTTACGGTTTACGAGTATGCTTTCGTCGAATCACTTTGAGCATGCAATAAATTGAATCAATTGTTTTCTTAAGCCGTTGTGAAAATAACACTTTTACATCTTCAATACGTGAACAATACACTTGTATTATTAAGCGAATATAAAAATATGTGTAGTCAATAATATCGTAATTAATACAGGTAGTATAACATTTTTGTAATGCTTTCACTGACTTTGTAATAAGGAGTTTTTTTATTTATTTTTAAATTACTAATATCAATTATGTCTTTATGGTTCGTTTCTATGGTAGACAGATTCACTATTATTTTAATTGACAATTTAAAAAAGAGTAAATAAACAATTCGTTCTAATTTTAAAATTGTTCTCGATCGAATTTAAACCGCGCGTGGCGCGCTGCGAACTCGTCGCGTCAAATGGCAAATGCACTTTATATAGAAAATTTAACGTTCTTATGTGAAAAATGTCGGAGGCCGTTTTATTTGTACTGTGACGGCCAAGTTCACAGCCGCGTGCCGGCTGAAACAATAAATGATACGATTATATCGTACGTATTGTTTGTGAACTGACCGCTTCATTTGGCGGGAAACACGAACGATTCGTATCATCTATGGAGTTCGGGATATAGACACTACGATAGGGATACTAGAAAAGTGGATTTTATAAATTAGTATAATATACTATTATATTATAATTATTGTATTATAAATTATTAAAAATACATAGAATAAAATAGCATTAACGAAATATGAGAAAAGTGGACAAAACCAGTATAACTATAATTTTAGAAAAGCATATAATTTAAAATATTGGAGAAAATTGTGTAGACCTGGATTGAAGAAATATAAACTACAATAGTTCATAGTAAAATAAATCAATAAATATTAAATAATAGAAATATTTTTTAAACTTTCAAACTCAAATATCTCATTTTGAACTATTGTGGACGTAGTATACTCTAACCCACAGCAAGCTATATATAATTAATTTTATAATAATTCATCTTTTTTTTCTACTATAAAATAAAAATTTAACCTCAAAACTATTTGACATTTTTTTCAAACTCTTATCAACGGATATACATGTCACATACATACATGAACATTTTTATTTGAAATATGAGGAAATAGCTGCATCCAAAATGAAGCATTTGGAACCCCACAATGTAAAGGCTTATCTTGTCCGTTTATTTTCAATGATAATTATTATTGGTTGTCAGGAAATCGCTCAACTCATTGGGCATTTAGTCATCTTTGAATCAAGCTTGCGATATTCGACACCGAACCGCGCACACTTAGCACCTGGTCACTTGATCGACTATATATATTTTAGGTTAGGTCTCCATTTTATATAATACATACATCTTAAATATGCGATCCGTACTAAGCTTAAATATTTACAAAAGATTTGAGTTTAAAATTAATCTACATCGAGCTTCATCCACACATGAAAATAAAATTACGTTGTTATTTTTATCAAGCAATGGAGCATACGTTCACTGCAAAATTTCTGCAATAATCTCTAAATCAAATTCGAAGTCAAGCTAGCACCCCATGACTATAACAAGATATGGATATAACATCAGATTAAGATACTCGAAGTGGAGTTGCTTTCCTCCCCACCACCCATCACGAGTATTCACCCGTATAACATGGCGTATACCGTGCCGCAACAAACGTGATTCATTCTTCAAAGCTCAAGGAGTAGCTTTCTAAGACCTTGGTTGAGGTGCACTTAATTATAAATTATTACAATTCTAACTAACACTCAAAGTGAACTACACTAGAGAAGGTATCCGGAAAGTTCACCGAATGCAATTTACCGACGAATAGTTTACCGACTGGAAAATTCACCGTGTCGCAATTCATCGAAGGGATAATCTACCAATTCTACAATTATAATATATGACCACAATATAAAATATTATACACTGTCTATAAAATCATGGGTCACATTTTACCCAAAGATTCTTCACTTAAAAATGGTCAATTGCTTTGATAAACTTTGGTGTTGAAAAAAAGGTATAAATCCTTAAAGTTAAAAGAAATAGAGGAAATGCGCTGAAAGAATTTCTAATTAATTATTAATAATAATTGCGAATTACAACAGATATAACGTATTACAGTTTTTCATAATATAATATAAATTATTGATTAGGTATTTTAAATATAACAACATAAGTATATACGTACCTATATTGTATGATACGAAATAAATTAATGTGAAAAACAAAGTTTCTTGCTTTTAAATAATTCAATTGTTAAATTATCCACTCGACAAACTACTAGTCGGTAAGCTTACTAGTCAGTGAATTGTTGTCGGTGAAATTTCCGTCAGTGAATTTTCTTAGGACCTAGAATGTATATGTCCTATCACAATAATAAAATATTTTAACGTGTTTTTAAAAGGATCTGTTTCGCTAATCTCCTGTGCTTACTAACATAAACCTGTAAGCCATCCTTGATGAGATGTTTTTAGATTTTTCCAGGATCAGGGTGGCACATTATATAAAATATATTTTTCAACTTTAATTATGAATTCCCATCGTACATTAAGCTAGTAAATCAAAATATTTATATAGATATATGAATATTATGTTCCAATTTAACACTTTTGAATACCTAGAAAACGCAGCCACCATATAGGTCTGGGGAGATTTTGCACTACTCGACCTCCCATTATGTTACTGATTTGTTACATGATTCTTCAGTGGTAAACAACCATTATCTTTTCAAAACTGGACATTATGGATCGCCACAGTGTAAACTTACCTATTCGAATCGATTGTTTTTTCGTGTATAATTTTTATTATGCGTTAAAAGTAATTATATTAACCTTGTATGTACATTTAAAAAAGAGAGGCTTATATGATAACTAATGTCAACAAGCATGAAGTTCTTAAGGAGTTTCCATGAAAATGACAAATTAATCGTGAATCATATTTCTCATGATTAACATGAAAGTTTATAGTCGATACTATAATATTAATAACCGTCTTGTAGAAACGTTGTCCCTTTTTTTTAATGGCCGCCCTGCCCTTATGGCTGCTGGCGCTCTAAGAAATTTCGGCGCCTCTTTTAAGTATAATTATTAAAAAATATACATATATATGAGAGTTTCTTCTTCTTCTTTTTATACCATGATCGCTTCTAAAATGGGGCATATGGATCTACACACTGTGAAGATATCCACTCCGAAAGTGGAGTATATGAATCTCCATAACGTGAAGACGTCTTAACAGATTATTTTTCACGAGAATTGTTTGTCAGACAATTGTCCAACTCAATGGACATCCAGTCCTACATTTTTGGATTATGAAACCCGCGTCCCCCGGATCACTAGGCATGCAAACTAACCTCTACGCAACCACGGAGGCAAGATTTTACTATCTAAAAATGTATTTTACATTAATGTAAATCACAATAATAAGCTCCGCGTGAATTTGTGTGCTTCAGATTTGGCAATTGAGAACCTTTGCGTGTCGTTAAAAGTGACTATAGATATTCATAAACATTCCTTTTTTATCTTAAGTCAGATTGGTTAAGTAATATTTCACTTATAATGTTTCTTTTGCGAGATCATTGTTAACGGCCCTAAAAACATGACGCCCGGACAATTACCCATGTTGCCGGCACCTTAAGCCGAATCTGTATATTTAAAACAATAATCTTTCAACAATACTTACTGCAATAAACAACTCGTCATTGTCGACTTGTAAATATTATCGACAATTTTCAATATTTTTTAATACAATACTTATACGGAATCAAAAGATTGACGATCACTATTATAAAGCAAATTCACACTCGTTCACAAGACAATTTGGCAAGCACAAAACAACTCATAATCGATCATGGCACCAGTGATTACGAAGGATGAAATATATTTAACCTCGTTACATCTATTCGATAATATAATATAATAATTGAATTATATTGAAGAGTATTGTATAATTTGTCAGTCGTGTAATAGGCGTGTCTGGCTATAAAACTATTTAGATAATTTAAACTATTTGTACGGAAAATTAAATTGTTAAAATCAATCGGTGTTTTAAACTTACTGTTAGAATCACACAAAAATCTTGAATACAATGAGATGATCCAAATATTTGAAAGTACGATTGGCTATTGGTGTTTATGGAAATGTATTCTTTTTTCAA
This sequence comes from Rhyacophila evoluta, assembly GCA_022683975.1. NCBI lineage: Eukaryota > Metazoa > Arthropoda > Insecta > Trichoptera > Rhyacophilidae > Rhyacophila > Rhyacophila evoluta. The sequence continues at coordinate 17,528 of JAGVSQ010003059.1, read as the reverse complement.
AATGGCTTTAAATCTGTCAAATTTCAAATGTTATTTGCGATCCGATGTGAATCTTTAGACATCTTCAAATGCGTGTATGATTTGTAAGTATATATATCTGCCAAAATGTATCGACAATATTATATTATTTGTCTTCTTCTTACCTCGTATCCATCTGAAACTATGCTAACTTTAACTAGAGTTGGTACAGGCTAAAACAATAGTTTCCCTTTCCCGCATGTAAACTGCCTAAATACTTTAATGCTAATTTATTCGATTTTATTTGCTGAAGGATTTTCGAGGGGACTATCTCACGTGGTGAGATTAATAATTTCTTTTTATTAAATAATAATGAATAATTACCTATGTTCAATATATTGGCTTTTTAACGATATACAATTAATATTGATCTTGATAAATAATTATGAATAATTTAGTAGTATTTTTTACTCTACGGTAATTTGACAACTTTATTGATACATTTATATTCATCTTGTAAATATATTACTGCCATTAATTTCTGTGAAGTGACAATGATTTCTCATTTATTATGTTTCAAGTGTAAGAACTGAATAATATTCAGTGATGAAATTAATATTAAGTCAATAAATGACAATATCGTGTATTTTTTTAGCACGGTGACACCAGTGAAAACAAATGAAAAATGTACGTTTGACAGATGAAAAATGGCGGCAAATTTAAAATGACAATTCTTATTACGCTAACCTTTATTTTTTCTCTTCATATAAACTGAAAAGTTAATCTTTAACAATCTAAAAACTTCATATCGTTAGAACTATTGTTTATGACATTTCGTCATTCTAGATATAATATAAATTTGAAAAAAGTAACGTAAATCATTTATTTGACTATGTATCAATTATTCGGCTATTTTTTTGTTTCAATATAAATGTATTTTTAAATATATTTATTATGCAAATTACAAATTTAATTCACCATCAATTCAAATAATTGCAATTATTGTAAGACCAAAGGAATATTATTACTATTATTAAATTAACTGTTATTAGCCCCCATAAATAGACATTTAAAATTCCAATCGCGAAACACTTATTCTCTCAAAATTGTAAATATGTTAGTTAGTGACTTATCACTTTACGGTGACGATATGTATCATCTATTATCTATAATATCTATATAAATAAAGTTGTAAATGTTTGTTTGTTCAAAATCTTAAATCTGCGAAATTTCTTGACCGATTGCATTGAAAATTTGACACAACATTGGATTTAAATACGCGCTTGTTTTTATTGTTGTCCTATTGTTGTATAGATGTAACACCTTTGACAGGTAAAACATTATTTTTTTTTAAACAGCGCCATCATTTTAAACCAGACTGAGCCACAGCAACGCGTGGCCGGCTGCAGCTAGTTTAAAATAAAATAAACAAATCTACACAATAGTTGTGTAAATTCAGTATAAAATATCTTAATTTGTGAGTGTGTGAAGTTCAATGTGTGCGCGTTCAGCTATGTGAGCGGTTTTCGGTGCGCAGATCTCTTGCGCTCTGTTGTCATGGAACCATTTTTTCGAAAGTGAAGCATATGGATCTCCACTAGTGGTGTGCGGAATTTGGTTATCGAATACTTTAAACCGCTACTAGTACACAACACTTATAAATATTCAATACTAACGATTACTTACGAGTACTTTTTAAAGAACCGGTTACTTTTAGCATGAGTACAAGACATAAGGATACACGACAGAACGACACGACAAAAATCCGCGGCATTTTTTTATAAGTATGATTTGATAAAACAAACATTTTTATTTTTGCAAATGTAACTGTAAATGCATACCAACATTACAAATAATTAAAACAGCGTATTAACAAAAGTAATCTGGGTATATGTGATTAACCTCAATTTCACGTTTGATTAGCGGTTCTTAAAAACTAGATGTTTTTCTTAAAATTCGTTTGAAGCTGCAGTAAATCATTTTATAAATTACACCTGTCAATTCAATAGTAAGATGGCCGTTTGCGGTATATTCGTATGTCAATTTTTTCGTCAAATTGAGTTATATATGCTAGCAGAATCATGTGAGATCTACAATACATATATCAAAATATGATCTGCTTACGTCATATATGTTGGGAAAAATAAGCCGTGTCAGTACCTGATATGTCCAATTTTTGAATTGTTATGAAGGCTAATTTTGTTACTTCATGTAGTTCTTAAAACAAATATGGTAAAATTGCCTATTATGATGTATTTAGAAGGGTCAAAAAAATAATGTAGATTGACATTTTTTTTACTGTGCTCGTTTCGGAAGTGGAGCATATTGATCTACACTGTGTGAATTGATCCGTTTCGAATGTGGGGTATATTGATCTTCGCAATGTGAAGACATGACTCGTCAGATTATCTTTCATGATAATTGATTGTCAGACAATAATTACTCAACGGGATGGACATGCTGCATTTTTGGATTTTTTTAAATCTGACAGACATGGGATTTGAACCTACAACATTACTCCGATCGCGAAGCGCGCACGCTTACGTCTACACTACCGGGGAAACATTAGTTATCATTTAATTCACTTTTATTAGAAATACTCTTTCAAAAATTAGGCATTAATCAAATCCGTCTATTTATCTTATATTATAGCTTAGTACTAGTAGTAGCTGCTGCTCTAATATAGAATACGAGATAAGTGGCATCGCTTGAGAGTATTCTTGTCTGAATCGTCTGAATTTAAAAAACATAGACTAATCTTACGTTTATGCCCTGGATGGTAGCCGACTCAATATATCAAATCCCAAAACTGGGTAAAATATCGGTGTCTTAATTTGCGAACCAGCCAACTCCATTTGCGTTAAATTTTCATTAGCGAAATATACTTTGGTGAATGTGTATGTTGGCGGAGTTGGCTGACGTTTACGTGTGATTTATGTGTACCATTTTTTTGTGAATCTTGTGCGTTCTGTGTGCAATGTATAAATTGAAGCTAATGGCATCAATATCGGTTTTTCAACCATTGCGCTAGCTTGGAGATTAATACATCGATATTTAAAATGGGTTCTTTTGCCGAAATGCATACTCACCTTGATATTGGGACATGATTTCAAGGTGTTCACATCAATAGCCACGATTTTGCGAACCAATTCATTAAATCGATGAAATATTGTACTTACTTACACGATATACTGAGACGTCAACGCTAACAATAAAGGCACGTATTTTGCTCAATCAATTTAACAAGACGTTTAAATGTTAATAAAGAAAATTTCACATTATATAACTATTAGCACATATAACATCTTGTGACCTTCTGACCAAGAAACAGAACATTCTACATTATTAACTACATTTATCATATTTATCAACAAATGCAATATTTTCATTTAGTATCCAATGCACAATCTAATGCTTTGTTATTTATCATTTGCTTTCTTATTATAGCTTCAAACTAAGAAGTAATATGTATTTGGCGACGTATTTTTTCAACTTATGCGTGATCCAATTAATAACTCTGCTACTCTGGCTAATATTGGTCTATACGTCTTTGATAACTACTACTAAATCAAGAACTTCAGCTGTTTTTTTATTACTAAATGCAGGACCAACCTGTCAGTAGTAATGCCAATGCAGAGAGCAATGGTAATATTCAACGGGATTGCCTCGGATATTGATATCTTCCACATATGTGATAGTGAGTTTAGATGGATGATATTGTGTACATTATTAGAATAGGGTCTGTCTAACTTACTTGGTAGACACTCTTTCCTTCCTTCTGTATTTTTTTAAAAATTCTCTCTTTATTCTTTCTTATATTTTTATAATGTATATTGCGTTTGATTTGTTTATGTTTTTTGTTTAATATTTTTTAAATATTTTTGTTATAATCTTATCTATTTATCTCGTATTGTAAATGTATTAAACTTACTTATTAATTTGCAACAAGTGTGAAATAAATAACATTAAAATGGATAATGCACAAAATTTACTTGCATTCATATACAGGTAGTCCTTAAGTTACACAATATTGACATACGCGAATCGGCAGTTACGCGATTTTTTTTAATATGTATAAACTATAAAGCCGCGTTCTCACGAGTTAAGTTTAATTGACCGACGACAGTAGATCAACATAGTTTGAATACATGATAATAATGATTAATTGAATATGGAAAGAAAAAAGACATAGCATGCATAAAAAAAAATTACAACATACATAAAAATCTATATTATAATGATTTGGGCCAACGTTAAATTATTAAATAAACACAGCCTTAAAGTGAATATTTAAGGCTATATAAAACTAGTGTATATTTACCCAATCTTATATTAATTCAATAAGCTATTTAAGAAAAACCGATAAAATTAATCTAGTGAAAGTTCTTTTTTCTGGTCACTTTTAATAAACCATCACTTTTTTCAAATTTAAAAGCTAAATTTAAGCACTAATTTGGTATTCACAGCTTACATCTTTATGATAAAACATGTATTAAGTTTTATATATTTTCATTATCGAATAAAAACTATTTTGGAAAGCTGAGAGTTACGTTCATTTTTCTTTCCAAAGTCAAATTATGATTTTGATAGACAACGCGATTTTGCTTTCGACCATCTTAAATGGTCAGTTATTAATAGATACAAGATACCAATAATAAAAAATGGATACTACTGTAATAAATGTAATTTAGATATCGATAAGTAATGTAAACATAACAATTTAAATGGCCAAAACCCTGATATTGAAAAACCAAGGCGACAGAAAAAAAGTGATTGACTGTTCATGTTCATAATTGTAGTACGTATTTATACTTCGAATGAAAACTGTAAGCAGATGTCATCAATCCGCTCAATTAATGTGCTTCAAAATTAATTTCATTATTAATTAGATACAAGAGTAAAATAGTCTATCCGATAACCAAAACACTTTACACTTCAGAGCTAGAGATTGCGGGGTAAGTTCCTACAACTCCTGGACTACAGGACTGAAAAACACATGACATATCTTCAGGTTGCAGAGAAGCATATACTCCATTTCTGAAGTGGGCATTGATATACTTGTGTATATATTAGATCGAGTATCAAACAATTGGAATCTGACATAGCCTTCATTCCGACTTTAGATTAGGTAGGATAATTTCTTTTGAAACACAAGCCGAGCTGTTTTACCTCAATAATTAAGCACACGCTATCGACATTCGTTTCTATACGTGCTTTTTAAGTACGATATATTTGTATACAACTATAATTTTGTCTACCCGGTTAGCGTACTTGGTAGTGTGCGCGCCTAGCAATCCGGGGAATGCGGATTCGATTCTCCATCTGTCGGATTTAAAAAATCTAAGAATGCAGATCTGGATGCCTATTGGCTTAAGTAATTATTTGACAAAAAACTCACATTGTGGAGATCCACATTCTCCAGTTTCGGAGTGGATATCTTCAACCTGTGTAGATCCATATGCTTCACTTTGGGAGCGAACATGGTATAAAAATATATATATCGATATTGGTATTTCGTAAAAGCAGCATCGTAGCTACTGTGGAATAATTGGAGCAGTTGCTCCAAGCGCACGAATCATAGGGCGCAAAATTAAGAAGAATGAAACAAAAACTTGACATGACCTAATAAAAAATAATAAACCATTATCATGAGTAGAATGTTGCAAAACATTAGTACGTGCGCGAGCGAAAAAATACAAGAAATTATAATATTTTGAAGGAATTTGTCAACTTAACCGTTAATCTAAAAAAAAACGTGTTGCTAGAATTGCAAGTACCGTAAAATTCTAAACACGTAAAAACCTTTAAAAAACGAATTTCGCCAGAACTAGGGAATTTTACTTGCTACCACTGGGTAAACTGTTATCTATTTTACAGAACTGTAAAAATAATGATTAAATATATATTACAAAAAAACAATTTCAAACGTCTGATAAAATAGCTGAAGGATATATAATTGTAGATAAACGGGAGATGTCGCGACTATAAGACATTTTTTTCTTTTGCGTTTCAAAGTTTTTACAACATCTGCGATTGTTCGATCTAGAGCCAAGGTTTCTATTTCGTTTTTTCTTAACGGTATAGATCAGTGCAATATTATGATAGGAAAATCCAAATAAATATATAGGACATGGCGATGTTTAAATTCCTATTATAATATGAATACCATTAATAATTCTATGAAATCTGTTAATGATGTCCTGAAAATTGATTTTTTGCCTGAAACATTAGCCAAATACATCAATAATTCATTAGTATATTGTATTATTTATAATATTACTTAATAAACCAATAATATTAAATGTTTTTTTTATTCTAATGCGAATGTCTAACCAATATGTAGTGATGCCAATACGGAAAGACACCGGTGTATTCAACTTGATTCTTCCAAATATCTATATTTCCCACCTGAGGTAAGTTTGGAATAAGACTCTTCAATTTACTTAGAAGACCTTCGTTCCTTTCTTTTTTCTTATGTTTATTCATTTAAATCTGTATTGAATTGTTTAATTTCTATTTAAACTCATTTTTAGACGTTTATATGATGTATTTTAAAGAAAATCATTCCTATGCTATTTTTATTTATTTATTATACACATGTTGATACATTTCAATACATTTAAAACACGACATAAATGTGATTATACAAAAAATACTGAAGGATGGAGAGAGTATCTATCAAGTAAGTTAGACAGACCCTATTCTAATAATGTACGTGATATCATCCATCTAAGCTGATTCTCATATGGGTAGAAGCTATCAATATCCGAGGCAATTTCGTTAAACATCACCATTGTTCTATGTATTGGCAAGTCTGCAAGCAGAATAGTCTTGCATTTAGGAGTGAAAAACAGCTGATATTCTCGATTTTGTATATTGTTATCAGGAACGTACAGCCTAATATTAACTAGCCAGAGCGGCAGAGTTATCAATTACACCACGCATAAGTCTGAAAAAATGCGTTGCCAAATACATTTTCCTCCTCAGTTTTAAGCTACGATAAGAAATCACCCCTATAATTGTAACCATTTATTCAAAAAAATAAAAGATATTATCGATAACAAATAGGCTCTAGAAATTAGTTTAAGCGAACAAAAAAACCACAAAGCGGACATCTATGCAATAATTATATTCAATAAAAATCCTTCGAGTATACGTGTATTCCACTTGAGTGAGAATAATTTAATCGATTAAAAATCATTGAATAATCTTGTCCAATTCATTTTTGAATTTTCAAAATATTGAAAGGTTATACGTTCATCGATATGGAGCTAAACTCTATACATACAGATAGAAATTCATGATTATAATTCAGTTCTGAACATTTGTACCACTCTAACCATTAATCCACAGAAAATAACATTATATATAAATGGCAAATCAAGAAAAATTTGTATAATAAATTCAAATTTATATTTACCTTTCGGTTTCCGATTTGTTCGTCCTAAGCACAAAACACTATGAATGCAGTTGAATCAACATTACAAGCCAAAGGAATCCGTTTTAGCATAAAACAATGATCACAAAGGCGAATAGGTGCAATTGTATCAAACACTTAACGTATAATAGTCGAAGTTTGCAATGCTCTATTCAATATAAAGTGTTGATATATGGATTGCTATTAGTTTTTGGTTAGCACGTTTATTTAATTTTGAAACAATGAATTCGTAAACAATCTATTGGCGGAAAATGTGAGAAGTTTTACAGTCGCTGGTTTAATTGGTAAAGACTCGGAGCCAGGCATTAGTTTTACCTTTACATTAAATTTATTTCATATCAATTAATATTTGAGTACAATTTCTTGTCAACGAATTTGAGTTGTCAATTATTTTTTACAAAAATCAATATCACCAATCCGAGGAATAGCTGTTGCCTCTACGGTAAAACTATGCGATCTCGAATACGCTGATGATGCTGTCCTATTGGAAAACACCTTCGGTGGTATTCAGAGAATAAACGATAGGTTACACACAAATTCGTCTCGCATTGGTTTAAAAGTCAATGCGAAAAAGACGAACATTGTGTGCAAACATCTCCTCCGACCAACGATGGACAGAAGATCGAGTGTCGACAGTTTCAGATACCTAAGGGCAATTCGCAAAGCAGCTCGCTATTCAAACAAGAATTACTGGAGCAACATTTAACACAAAGCGAAATATCTGGGACTCCAAGTTGTACAAGGTAAAAACCAAATGCCACCTGTTCAATGCATACATTCTGTCAGTGCTGCTCTACAGTTGCAAAAGGTAGCACCCAAAAAAGGCCCAAAGCAACTGTATTCTAAGCTTTGACAACAGGTGCCTGTGCTGGATTCTGGGGATACAGTAGTATGACTTTGTTCATAACGAGAAGATAAGAGAACGGACCATGTAGTTATTTATCACTGACAAAGTGAAGCTATGACACTGGACCTGGCTCGGCCACATATTACGGATACCTCAAGAGAGTCTGAATCTGACAGAGATTCTTGGAGGCGGCACGCGTTGTCCATATGCTCCTCTTATGGAGCGGATATAGAAGATGAAGAAGAAGAACAATATTAGAATTCAATATTTTAAAATAATAATACTTAAAATACATCACACATTTTTATTACATATCGATCTTTTAATATGCAAACTACTTGTGTAAAATGTTCACAAACAACATGACAATTTGGTGCATTTGCATATCACAGCATGGAGTTGGCTCTTGTGTGCGGGTGCTTTTACGTATTTCGATTTTTGTGAAATTTGTGCGTTCTATGTATAATAGAAAAAAATCTTAATAAAATGAAATCAAAATCTGTTTTTCGATCATGGGTGGAATTAGCTGATTTGCAGATTAATCCATCAATATCAGTTTATTCTTTCAGGCGTAGTTTTTCCATAAAAAGATTGTCAACAAGAAAAAAGATACTAGCAATAATCAATTTACATGTTGCGTCTAAATTTGCTTCAACGTCACGCACAGTGAATAAAAAATATATCAGATATATTTTAAAAATATACAATTTGTTTTATAAGACGTGCTTTTAGTCATAAATGGTGTCATTTCTCCAAGTATTTTGTAAACACCATAGCATTCAAAGTATTGATAACTTTTAAGCACAAACACATTTTCTTGTATATTAACTTAGTAATATCTCCCCGGTAGCGTACTTGCTAGAGTGCGCGCTTAGAAATGCGGGTTCGATTCCCCATATGTCGGATTTAAAAAATCCAAAAATTCGGGACTGGATGCCCAACAATCCTCATGAAAAATAATCCGTCAAGACGTCTTCACATTGCGGAGATCCATATACATACTCATCTTTCGGAGTGGATATCTTCACTACAGTGTAGATCCATATGCCCTACGTTGGGATCGTACACATAATGCCAGTATTTTGAAAAATGTTATAAAGGACAAAAGGTAAAGTTTTGTAGTCCTTAAAAAAATGCCTAATAATACCTTCGTTCGGTCCTTGATTAAACGTATTTTTTAACATGCAGAGTTCAAAAAATATTCAATGCTAATCGAACGTGTGACGGTTTTAATTAGAAGACTTAGCAAAAAACATTTTTCGATAAATTTAACCTTTAACACTTTTTTTTTTTTTTGTAATTTGTTGCAAAATATTTTGGCTTTGAACCGGTGGAAAAGTACAAAAATTGCGCATATTTGCCAAATATTAGCGTGTAGGTACTGTAAAAATTAAGTTAAACGTAACAAGAGATCTTATAAATGCAGCCAAACAACACAATTAGCGAGTGTCAAAACAAATGAAGGCGAAATTACAAAATATCTGGCAAGATTTGCAATGGTAATAATTATAATAGTAAAGAATATAATAATAAGTGACTTGCGGTTTTGTCAACTATTAACAACACGTATAATACATTAGTTAAATGGTTCAGGAGGACCAAAAAACTTTATAAAAAATAAGCTTTGGGAAATTAAAGATAATGAAATAGTATGTTAGTACGGGAAATAGCCGCTAGGGTAATAAAACCTCATAATTAGTTCAATTTTAAATAATAGTGGACTTATCGTATATGGAACTACACGAGTCATTTGATGTTTTATGTTTTATTTATATTCATTACTACAACTGTATTGTTTTTAGAAATATAATTATAAAAATAGTGCTGAAATAGTTATTGACAAAATGAATTAACTGTTAGATTTATAATATGTTTATTAAATTATTATGGAGGGTGAAGCCATAAAAAGATCTTATTTTGATTTCAAAAATATTTTTTAATTTAAGAATGGGCAAATCAATTCCAACAGGCGAATTTAAATGAAGATAGATCAGTAAATTAATTGTAAAAGTGTCAGTGTACTCATTTAGACCCTAATTATTAAAAAATAATAAGTGCTCAAATTGGTGAATAATTTTAACATTCACGTTTCTTAATTTAGTGAAGTTCAAAACCCTTTTGAAGGGTAAAAGATAATTTTCAATAAAACAACAAAATTCGTAATTTGCACGTGAATTTATAAACTTCCGGAAATTAATGTGTTTCGTTTTTTAAACACGAGTTACTAATTGAAAAAGGGAGATGACTTAACTATTTCATCAGAATTTTAATCATTTTGAGTTCACCGATCTGAAAAGGACTCCGAATGGCCATGCAGTGAATAAAAAAGGAATTAAGTACCATGTTAAATGTACCTTGGCGCAGGATCCATGTTTCAAGCATGTACCTCTAAGGCTTAGTATCCGTACGTATCCTCACAACTGAATTTCCGAGCGGACATGAAGGCCCACATCTCTGGATTTTTTCTAGCAGCTATATGAGCTGAATCCGCAATCTACGGCTACCAACCGCGCACACTAACCTCTCGGCTACCGGTAAAACAAGCTATTATTATTATAAGTATATTTAATCTAATAATATTAACATATTATGTAGGTAACTTTTATGATGAATTATCAACATAATAATATTAAATTAGTTTTAAATGCAACCGCAAACTTTTCACATATGGAACCGGCGCCACCGTGCACATAAACAATGCATAATAACTGTCACACATCACGTCAATCTAATAACATAACAATTCAATATTTATTTTTTTATTTAACTTTTTTTACCGATTACATGAATTCATACAGGAGTTTGTGGTGACATTCGCCGCCTATTTAAATTTCCGTGAAAATAGATAATTTGTGTACGTAAAGCCATAAAACAAATACAACACCAAGCTACATTGTAAGTTTAATATTTCCTTATTAGAAAAAAAAATGACAAAACAAGTTATCAGACGAAATCAATCATTTCAGTTTGCAGGAAATGTTCCCTGATAACTGATTTAATTGGAGTTGCGCGACCAATTTTGCCAGTTTAAATGATTTTTTTTTCAAAAGTTGAAGGTCGTATCCATCGGTTAACATCAATAAATGATTGTATTTGATCGATAACCAATAACATTTCATAATCATATGGATTTCCACACTGTGAAGACTTGACGTAAAATATTGTTTTCATGAAAATTCATTGCATCCATATTCTGCATTTATTTTTTTTCCACAGCCAAAGGACATTTAGTATATTTATTTTAACTAATTTCTTTCATGAGTATTGTAAATTATAATTGGTTGTCACTCAATCGCTTTTCGCCACATTTTACCTCAGTACTGGTAGGAGTAGTTGAATTCCTGCAAAGCCAACAATGAAATCAATAGATTGATGGATTTTTCTCAGTCAGCATGGTTTTACAGAATCTTTTACATTTGGCGAATTACAGGATGCCAATCACATCCTTTGAGAGTGTCCCCATATCTTGATTGAATGGTAAGATCTTCTCAAGTCATTTCGACCATTCGTGAGACCGGTCGGACATTGTGATTTGGTTTTTAAGCAAATTTTTTTAGCTTTTAAAAAATTTGCGAAATCTTACGGTGAGCAAAAAGGTCTCTTCTGAAGAAAGCTAGATATTAATAGGGCATAATTAGTTAGAATAGGAATCACGCACACTATAGTGCATACCAACCAAGGTCATGGAAAGCTAATCCAGGGATACTTTTGCACTTTGGAGATCACCTCACTTCATTACGCCATGGTATATGCTCACATAATGGGTACGTGGCGAGCGGTAGATGGGAAAGCAAAATAAATAAGGTATATAAAGAAAATACAATTGTCCGTCAAAAAAATATATTTATTACTTAAAGTCAAACAAGAAAATTCATAGTTACATTATTTATTCAGCAATATATTATAATAATACAAAGAGTTTAAAAAATATTAATTAAAGATTATCTGTTGATTGATTAAAAATGAATAAAACATAATTATTTTATGTCCACACTCTTTTTTTAAGCTATTCAAAGACAACTTCTTAATATGCTTTCTGATGAAAATTTAATAAAACACAATTTATTTTTAAACTATGACTTCTTGTCTTTTTATGCTCTGAAATTGGAGGATATAAATCTAAACATCGTGAAGAAGTCCATTTCAGAAGTGGAATATATGAATCTCCGCAATGTGAAGACATGTCTTGACAGATTATTTTTCATGAGAATCAGTTGCCAGACAATTTCAATCCAATGAGAATTCAGTCGTACATTTTCAGATTTTTAAAATCCAGCAGAGTGGGAATCGAAACTGCATTCCCCAGGTGCAAGGTGCTCACACCAACCTCTACACCATCAGTAAGACCTTTTTGTACAGGACTTTTTACTGGATTTTATAATACTTACTGGACTACAAATAAAAATTGTATATACTACAAAGGATCACAATCAATCCAACTCATGGATAATCGGCATTTTATTATCAACTTCTGGTGATTGATGGAGTGTATATATAATTGTTTATTGAATATGACTTCCAGGTTTCACCCAGCTCTTAGTTATATAACATGCTCATAGTTTTTAGCACGTTTCAATTAATTAGATAGTTTATACAATAATTCTATTCTTCCACTATACATCAATCACGAGGCTTTAAAAAAATAGCTCAAATACCTTTGTGTATTTACCTGTATGTATTTAAAAGAGATTTGTTTCCATCTTCTTAACACTTGAGGGTTAGTCTAAACGACAAACCAATCCTAAACATGCATAATATTACAATTTTCAAACAACATTTATTTATAATTTACACAGAAATATTATATTTGAATCATATAGAATTTATTAATATTAAATTTTGGTCAGATTACATTCATTTATTGTCAATAATTATTACAAAATATATTTTTATATTCACATGTCATAGTGGGTAAAATTAATGTATTTGCTGTGACTAAGATTGTCAACTGAATCTTATTTGGATTTATTATTACAGCCTGGATAACATCTGCAATACAAAATTTCATATCCTAAATGCAAATGACACGATTCTACTAACCAGTCCAAAATGGGTGCTTTGAGTATCAGTGGGGTAGTTACAAATCAACCACCCTGAAGCAAGTACAATCGTTGCACCCTCATTAGTTTTTCAGTTTTTTTAGGTTAAACACTATCTAGTCCGGCAATTTAGAGGCCCAGAATTAGCCTATAGGTAAATCCGCCTCTGCTCTTGCACTAACTTTGCTTCACGCCCCTCAGTAACATCTTTAATATGTGCAGTATGATGGTCCATGTGCAACAAACAAGATTCCGTTGCAATATGCATATTATTCAACGACTAACTCAGAAATAAATAATTTATTTAAAAAGCAACATGGTTGACAACCCTAACCACAGCCTTAAGTTATATAATTTCAAATTATTACATTTAAATTAAATAAAAAGTAAGGCTTTTTTTATGAATATGAGTCAATACTTCATTATAGTTTTCAGTATTTTTATCTACACTGAAATAACTAATAAATCTAATTTGAAATCACAGAAATAATTCATGTATCTACTTAAGTACACTCTATACAAATTCAACTTGTTAAAAATATGATAGAATATATTATATTATAAAAATTTGTCATAAAAATATGATATCAGAACTTCGTTGACTGGGTAAAATAGTATATTTTATTTACTTATATCCTTGATTGACTCTTGATTTCTAAGCTTAAGTTAAAAAAAACACGATAGGCAACCACGTGATACATAAGACCGGACCTTTACCATCATGAGAGATCATTTAAAAGATCGACAGCCTGAGATTTTATGGCAACTACATGCTGAACAATAGCAGAAGGTAAAAAGGGTTAGTCATTCATTTCTGGGAACATATTTAATACAATTCAGACTGCTTAGGACATTCCATGGTGCTCGGACAAAAACCAGATACCTATAACTGGTGTCAAGATATAGAATTGTGGCATATAATTGCTAAGAAATGATGCTTGTGTCAAATATTAGGGACATGATTTAGTGAAAAACTTGGCTCCCTATACGTCATACAGCAACACTGGAATTGACTTAGATATAATGCTATACCTCAAGAGAGCGTGTAATCTGTAATTTAGCAAAATAACCACTGTAAAGTAGCCATATGCTCCATATGGGGAAAAGTTCAACATAGAAAAAAAGAAATAGGATAACAATCTTTTTTTTTATTATAATCATTGTTTTTGGACATCAAGCAATTAATTTCACAAATTATAATAGTGAAACTGTTTTTTATGCATAAACTTGCTTGTGGTTAAGCACAGTTAAAACTGCTTAACGATCATGAAAGTTAAGTGAAGCATATGAATCTCCACATTTAAAGATGTCCACTCCACAAAATGGAGTATATAGATAGATCTTGCTCAACCCAAAAAATCTCTGCAGCTATGAAATTCTAACCAGCAACCTCAAGCACCTTTATCAATGTTTCATTTTCTTTTAATACATTTATGATTTGGAAATGTTTAACAAGTGCAGTGGAACTATGAGAAAATAGTGCGACTGCTGCATAATTTTGAGATTGGTGTTTTGGATTATACTACAATTCAATATTTTTGCTGTACAATGATAAACCGAGAGTCAATTATACGAGAATAGAATATACAGTATATTTTATTTACTTAAAATAATAATATTTTAATAATATAGAAATTATCACTTTTATATTATTCAACAATCATTACTCTGTTACATAACTAGTAACTACGGTACTGGTCCCTATATTCATATCACCGGCATCTAAAAAATACAAAATATACAGTTAAAATAGGTTTTCCTTTTGACCAATTTAAGATATTTATTTATTATTATTTGTATTTGTTATATCGACTCTAAAAGTGAAGCACAAGGATCTTCATAATGTGTAACCTATCTTACCATACTGTTTTTTATTAGGACAAAAAATCAGACAAATTGACTTTTATGTATATTTTACAAGATTACTTTCATTCGAATGTAGTTAAGCAGAAGACATCCAAGCTACAAATTGATAAATGATAAGCATATAATGCTTCAAAGACATCTATACTTTAATATGACAAAGACACCCAATCAAAAATGTGCACCCAGAAGAAGTAATCACTGTTTTTTCTGACCCGCAAGCTAACAATTTACAAAAAATAATATCTGTAAAATGTCCATGTAGTTTAAACGTTTTCGACTTTGAAGACTGATAACGTTACTCAATTACAAATAAATTTTTGACAATACCTTTCTAATTTATAATAATGCTACTTTCAAACAATTTTTCAATAAATGAAAACCAATAAAATCATATTTACGGCCCAATTTTTTCTCCAATATACAAAATGCTGTAAGTCAGCTGCAACTTAGTGTCAATATTAGAAGAGGTAACTTACATTTGACTATTTCTTCTAGTTCTTGTTGCTGTACAAACAATTTGGATACAGCCGGATATACTCCGAGTAGCACTTCCTGCACCGATGGTAAGAACCGCCATAGGAATACTTGCTGATCACGTTCTTTCAGATCTTCTAACAGTACTTTTATATTCTGTAATAAAAAATAAAAGTGATTGATTGAACTTTTTGAAAAGGATATAACATTATGACTGTTATCTCATAACTTTATTACAGTATATTTTCTATTATTATTCCCAACATATTCAGGCGCCCTTGTGCTGTGGACAATCTGGACACAAGTACAGCTCGACCCTGTTCATAAATATACTTCGATAACAGGATAATTATTAACGCAAGTTTACCTTAGCCGCTGTAACATCAATTCTTTTGGTATGACTTCCATCAATGATAATCATTGAGGATTCATCGTCTTTGTGGTGCTTTGAAAAGACAGCTTGCATCACGGTCCTCGAGAAATGATCTGCCGAGCAATAGACGAGTCCATCGGATGGAGAAATGATAATTATATCACGACCATTCACCTATAATTTAAATGATGTTCATATTAAATAAAGCAAACGGTATTTAAATTTTTGACAATATTCCAATCAAACAAGGCATATAATAAAATATTAAATTTAAATTCTTTCTGTTAATAGCAGTATTTAAGAAATCGGTTTGACTTATGAATATTGATAATGATGTAATAATGGATCTGTAGCTAGAAACTTTCAATAAAACTTATAGACTTATAATTCAACTCTTATATATCATTAAGTAAAATGGGATTTTTACTCTAAATTACTTTCTTATAAAATTTAATTTCAATGCACTAGTTTATATTTAAGCCATCAAAATATTTATGATATAAAAGTAACAAACCTTCACAGCATCAATTGAAATATTGGGTCTTGCAGCAGATGCCAGTATCAAGACGATATTCAAAATAATACCAATTAAGATTCCAATCTCGAGACCAATGAGAAGGCACGCAATCAATGTGCCGAAAAATGGAAGGAGTTCGATTCCTAAAATAATCATCACCAAGGTTATATGTGGAATTTAAAGTCAACAATTATTTACTTTTCAGTCCAATACTTACTATGTGCCCACACCTCTCATATGGGCATATAATTAAAAGTATTAAAATCAATATCTAGAGTAGTTTTATAACAGTACAGCTATCAGTGTCTTTATTTCTGATTACAGTTTATTACAAATTAGTTTAACATAGGTATAACAGTTTCCTATTTTCCTGTTTTATCTATGACTTAATTTTATACTTGCAGTTACATTTCTTGTTTATACTCTTGAAGAATAGATAAGTTCAAAAAAGTTTTATTTAGTAAATAAAAATTGTTCTCTTTTGTTATAAGTGCTTTTCAACTTCATTATAAAACAGTACTTGTTTCATAGATAAATAAACATTTTCAACTCGTTTTAAAATATGACTTATTTATATTCATAATATAATATAAAGGAAACTGACTGAATTTTCAATTGTTATGGCTCTATAAACAATTTACTAGGTAGTAAATAAAAGATGAGAAAATTCTCTGTTGGTCTATTAAACTTTTATAATAGGATTTTTATCAGGATTATTTTTTTACTATTTCACCAGAATTATAGAAAGTCTACTTTATATATTTTATTTTAATCAAAGATTTTTAATAAATAATAGAATATTGATGAATGAAAAAAATATATAAATTACTTTTGGACCGCCATAGCAGCGTGACAATTTCAAATTCCACCATGAATATCATTGCGCTGATGATGAGGCCGGCGAGTACGGCTTTTGGAATGTAGTAGAAAGCTGATGTGAGGAATCCAAGAGACATCAAAACCAAGGCACCTAAAATTTTACATGAATTTTTTTTTTTTATTATTTATTTTTCTTA
>JAGVSQ010003058.1:0-22705 GCA_022683975.1 Rhyacophila evoluta | reverse complement strand
GGCGGCACGTGGTGTCCATATGCTCCACTTAGAGAGCGAACATGGAAGAAGAAGAAGAAGATATAGAGGTTTAAGATATTTTTTGCGATATAAAATCCGTTTCTCCGTTACAGTTTTCTGTTTTTTTTCGTTATTGTGATAGCTATCGTCAAACTGATTTTTGCAAACGATAGGCCTTGTAAAATTAGTGGATCTATCAAAATAAGTCCTTTTGGCCAAAAATGCACTTAATGAGTTTTACCTTTAAAGGGACGATATGCTGAGAACATACAAATTACAAATAAATTATTTACGATATGGCATATGAATACTTTAATTTAAAAGATGTTTTATGAAAAATCATTTATTATATATTACAGTTTACAGTAAATAAAAGTAAAACGAGAACTTGAAAATCAAAAGGTTCCAGAAATTCATAAAATAATATATGTACATATAAACTCACACAACTTAAGAGTAAGAATAATATTAAGGGAGTTTTACTAAACGCAGTCATTTTTCCCAATATTGGCGTTACTACTGGCATGCTAGTAATAGAGAGGAGCTTGTGAAAGATTTGAAGTTTTCCTTGTTTTGGGACTATTTTTCCAAGAACTTGATATATTTGAGTGTATTATAATACTATTTTAGGCGAGACACGTTTCAAAGTACAGTGGCATTACATTAAAAAGTAATGATGTTTTAGACAAAATTTTCCTACTTCTAAAATTTTGTATTTGTTCGTTGTTAACATGGCGACCATTTAGCGTACGGATTGAGTCAATATGTCACTCTTTTTTTTAATAGATGAGTTTATCTGTAAAACACGAATACGTACCGGATCTGAATTTTGGTTTGTCATATTCAAAAACGGCGGAGTGTGAAAATTGTCTTCAAAGCGCTTAGTTTTTGTTTAATGACATTGACAACACGCTTAATCCAAGTGACAACCTTTGAGACCACCGTGCAAAAAGCAGTCATTATTATCAGCTGTCACACAAAAAAATCAGTAATTTCCCTTTACGACGTGAATAACAAATTACTGCAAAAAATATGTTTTCTATGATATCGTCAATTTACGAATAATATATTTTTTACATAATTCTTACAAAGAAGAGCGATAACACTACACTACTATCCTTATAAAACTGAAACACGTCAATAAAATTTAAAATAATACATTTTTTTTATACAAACAATATAGATTTTAATCTGTAACTGAAAATCATTCGACCTACTTATTTTTAAGTGTTTGATTTCTTCATAATTAAATAAATTAATAATTAATAATACGCTCTCCTGTGCTGCGTTGATGTTAATAAGTGAAAAGAAAATAATCGGATTATAGTACATCATTAAAAACTAAACACCGTTTTAAGCCTAAAAAATAGCATATAGCTATCATTTTTATCTAAAATAAAAAAGTATATTTATGACTATTACAGTTAAAAATTACTTGAAATATTCAGTGAAATTTTATAAATACAGTACATCTATTTAAATATTATAAAGCATTATCCTGATTTCGTAAACATAAGTATTACAAATTGAAAATATTATTGTTAAAATTTTATCAATGCATTTGGATCTAAAAACCTAATTTTCATTATATTTATTAAATTCGTAATTATAAAACAATGGGTTACTGATGAAATACTTTTTATCATCAAGATTAAACGTTATTTCTTTGAAGGTCACTAACCGACGACTCACGATTTAGGTGTTTTCCATAATTTTACAACAAATTCTTTTGTTTATTTTTAATACAATATTCACCTCGGTATCCATTTAATCTATCTCTTCTATCTTTTATTAAGTTTTGTAAGCCATGTTTTGTTACTTTTTATCTTAACATAATTTAATGCCAGTTTGACAGTTTAAATATTTTTTCCGTATCCATCAAACTAATTCCGAAAATATCTCAACTGAAATAGTTATCAAATATACGAACTCGTTAAATACGTGTGAAGAGAGTAATCATCCATAAATATTTATAATGGCTGCTCCAATATAAATAAATCCCCACAGTGAGAAAATATCCACTCCAGAAATTGAGTAAATGAACCTCTGCAGTATAGACTAGTAAACCAGATACAAATATATAATATTAAAAAAGGTCTATCATTTTATGTTAATTATCCATTTTAATGTTCATTACACAAAAAAAAAACTTATCTATTATTTCACGCGAAGTAATACTACGGATTCGGGAGCCTTTATAACATCTATTTTTATACTATGGTATGAGTAAGTCTATCATTTATCATTCTTTCCTTAAGTTATTTCATAATATTTAATTACAAATTTTAACTCCTTGTAGAACTGAAATGTGAACAATCTAAATTTATTACTTCGTAAACTTGCTGAACGATTGCATATACGTATTTATTTCGAAGCCTTGATGAGTTGAATTAATTTAAATAAGTTTCAACTTCCTCATTGTAATTTGTTAAAATATCATGCTTTGCAAACATTAATTTAATTAATTTTATTGACGTCACATACCCATACATATGTTACTCATCGTCTAAATCCAAAATTAACATAACACAAAACTATGAGATATCAAGATTTATCCTGATATTGTATGTAAAATAATGGATTAAGCGAAATGAAAAATCAACAAAAACTACAAAGTTTCATCCAATAATGTATTGGCTGATTGAAGTGTTGAATTTGTTAAACAAGTTTAATTATTCATTTGAATGAAACAAATAGATATCAAAAACTATTTAATTTCGTAATTCTAACAACAGTATTATTTTAATAAATCTTCTATTTTCTTTTAAACATGTTGATACATAAAACACATCCTGTTTTAAATTATTTTCAAGATCCATTTTACTTTCACTTGAGTGGAAAATTATGTAAATCCGCGAATAGCTGATCAAAGAATAGTCTAACAATAATTAATTTAAATTTATACGATACCTGTTTTGAGTAAAAAATCTTATTAGTTTTATATGTTTTCTTCGGATAATATGTAACTATTGTTTTTTAAACTAAAACCGATCCACATTTGGTGCATATTGATCTCCATAATGTAAAAACTGCTATCGACAAATTATTAAAGAAAATCAGTTCGTGAACCAATCGCTCAAGCCATTGGGTGCTAACGTCCTGCATCTGAATACGTATTAATTCTATTATATATATACACGACTTCGGCTAATTAATATACCAAGTCAATTGGTCGATCATTTGGCTCAGTCTGCCATTTTAAAATTGTTTTTAGGCAATAACATGACAGGAACCGGCGATTTTCGATACAAAAAAGTACACACATCAATTTGACTTTGGAGGTGACAACACTGATGTCATAAAACAGACATTACCCTGCGAAAATATATGATTTTCAAAGCTCATATTTCAAGTGGACACTTAGTAAAAGGAAAACTGAGCTATTGGCTGAAACAACGTTTGTAAATAATTCGAAATTACTTATTGTATCTTCAAAACATTAAATTTAAATAATACATCATCACGGATTTATATCGCAGTTTTAGATCTTAAAACATATAATATTAACTCTCATGTAAATTAATATTGAAAACATTTCATTTAATCTTCTATAATTAACACATGATCATTGATATTTTTCATTTAATTGTCTGGAAAAGTTATTATGTTTCCTTTGGCCTATGATACAAATTATAACTATTACGCAACGCAAATTATTGATCTGCATAATGCCATTCCAACGTCCATGTGTAATTAAAATCGGCAATTTATCAGGTTACACATCATGGGCTGTAGAACAGGTATATGATTTTTTTCCACTGAATTCACGTATTACGAGATTCAACATAAAAAAAACCAAATAGTTGTTGAAAGTTGTTTATGGTTATACAATATATCTTTAAGATAATACAAAAATCAGTGACCAAACATCTTTATAATAGCTGACACTATGCAAATTGAGGCGTTTTATTGTAAATCTTGTAATTTTGAGTAATTTTGTTTAGAGAAATTTCAATTTCTTTGATTACTTAGTTAATTTAAATACAGCTAATAAAAATTACGGCATCGTTGCAAGATAAACTTAAAATTTACATGTATGTAGTCTGTCATTACGAACCGCATTTATTTTCAATCGAACTTAAAATGAAACTGATATGTAATGTTATCGATTTTCAATTTCAAACAAAAAAAATTAGATCGACATGTTCATTAAGCATACTTTTTTCAAGCAAATACAAAATTAACCTCACTTTTATTCTCAAAATGATTTAATTTTTACTGTGATCATAAAAAGCGGATTTGGTGGAGTTGAAATCAGACATTTTCTATTAATTTAACAATTATTATAATCATACTATAGCAAATCGATTTTTTCACTATTCTAACATTAAAGCATTGTTTTCTAGTATATAATTTATACTGAGCTTCATAGTATAAATTCATAATTTTATGCATTGAAAACAAAACAACACTATTTATGGATGGTGGTTTTATTATACTAATCATGAAAAATATGTGTAGAAGATGGCTAAGGGATGGTGATTTTTTTATTGAAAATTTAAAGATTTATTCATAACTTTCATTTCGGGCCAAATTTTGTCCGCGGACCGTCTTTTCTCGATGTTTGTTATAATGTTATTATGGATACATAGAGCTGGTTTTTCTTTGCAAGGTAAATATGCCAATGTCAAACATATAACCTTGTCACATGTAATCGTTTGATCTCTTTATGTGACTTAGGTATTTAGAATGAAGTTCAAGAGATCTAGAAGAATAAACAAGTGTTATTGTGCATACTTATATGTACAGGTATTATACTTATGGTGTACTTGACATGATGTTTAATTAAATTCACAATACATTATATTCCTGTACTGAATATAATATAGTTATGTTTTATATTTTATACTAGCGTTATCAATGAGCTTTGCCTAGGATAGATTCAAACCCAGTATTTAATCACATTTTAATTCATTTTAAAACTTGCCCGCATACAAACTTTTTTGTCTCCTGTTGATAATTGGTGACAATATTAAATTGTAAAATAACGTATCGATGTCTTAATCTGCGAGCCAGCCAACCCCACTCGTGTAAAATATTAAGGACCACCAAAAAACTTTGCTGGTTGGAGTGTACGGGTGACTTTACGTATTTTTTTTTATGAATTTCGTGCATTCTGTGTGCGATAGAAAAATAAATCAGAATAAAATGGCATCAAAATCGGTCTTTTGAACATCGTTGGAGTTAGCTGGTTTGAAGATTAAGCGATCAATATTTGAGCTAGAAATATCAGACAAAATTACACGTGGAAATTTAATTTTACTTTTTACTGGAGTTCTTGTGACAGACAGAATCACACATATATTTTCTGTTTTATGATAATTTATAATTCATATTAAAAATAATAATTATTTGAATCTATAAAATATGATTGATAAAAAAAACTTCATCAATTAGCATAGTTTTTAAACGTCTTCTTCTATGTTACTCTCCTTGTAAAGAAATAGACATGAAAACTTGTGAACTTACGATAAAAATTAATTTCGTCATAGAGTTCCACAGCCGTTCACAAATCCATCCGCGTATTTTTAATTATAAGCTTTGTGAATTCTATTAACCTGATAACAGATAAATATTATAGTGGCCTGCGTAAGAATTAACGAGTTTTGCATTGTAAAAATGTTCACCAAACTATTTTTATTACTCTTCTCCCATTTTATGTATAATTAATTCATTTGTTACTATTCCGCAGTTGAAAAAATCGTATGTTTTTACGATAATGCGAAATAAACATCAAGAAGAAGCATAATTGTATTTTTATATTCTCGTTTATATAATTATAATATTACTTGCTAGCTTTTTCTGGAATGGATTCAAACTCATTCATTACCTAAATTATTTTTATTCAACCAGTTGTTACAAATTTATTTAAATACTTGGTTGTGTAAAATATTTTTAGTTCCTTGTTGATCACCTGTAATAATGTTAATTGAAAATAGCAGCAGTTGACCAATGAATGCAATTAAAACAACATACATGAACTTCAGGATGCCACTGTATACAGTCTGGGGAGAGTTCTTGTGACAGATAAACTCACACATTTATTTTCTATGTTATAGAATGCATAATATTTTTGATTCACATCAAAATTGTGTTATCCCGTGAAGCAGTCAGCTTCAAAATTCAAAATATATTTTTGTTTCGAGAAATAAATAAATCAGTGGTTATGGATATATTTTTTACATTCAAAAATTATGCGAGATTTACGTTTATACGGAAACGTCACAAAGTAAGTCAATGAAAACAAGTTTTATAAAATAAAACCGGCTGACGCGTTTTGTCGATACATTTTTGTATTTCCACATCAACGAATTTCGTCAGCTCGAATATTTTACGGATATTACATTATTACATTAAGTACTACTTTTATACGAAAATGATAAATTATAACAAAATATATTCAACTTCAAATTCAACATGTTATAACTCCACGGCGAAATACATTTGACATTTCCTTGTAGAATTCCGATAAAAAATTATATACTTATTTTCTTTCATATCTTTCATTACGTAAATGAAGTACTAGATAGTTGTATTATAACATTAATCATACACTTTAGCTATGTAGGTTCATCGAAATGTTGTGATTGTGAAATTATCGCAAATAATGTATACATATTGAATAGACACCATCGTTATACTTAGATAATTTAGGTAGGTAACATATCTCAACCAAAAAGAATCTCTCTTTAAGAAAGATTTTTTTTAGCCAAGTCCACTCCGGAAGTGTAGCATATGGTTCTACACAGTGTGAATGAATATGTACGAATCTCCGGATATGGATCTTTGTAATGTGAAGACATGTCTCGACAGATTATTTATCAGATAATTGCTCAATCCTATGGGTATCGATCTTTTCAATTTAGATTTGACAAATGTTGGAATTGAACCCGTATCTCTCGGATTTTAGGACGCGCACGCTAACCTTTACACTACTGGGGAGACAATCTGTATCCATATAACATTTAACTTTTTTGTTTATTATCTTGCGTATTTACTCTATGTTACATAAAATGGTACAAAGTATTTATAATACAGCGCATCATAATTGAAACCGTTATTGATAGAATATTTAGCATGCAAAATTATTATATTTGGTCGTTGTGAAATTGATTAATACTTACTGAATTAGCAACCACTAAAAAGAAATATTGTTCGTTAACGAAATGTGTAAGGTAAAATTGAAATGAATTTAAAATCGTGTATTATTTTCATCTAAAAATAAATAATATTGATAGTAGTTTAGTACAGATATATGATTATTATTGTTGATAAAATGTAATTCAAATGAGTCATATCAACCTCGCAGAAAGCATGAATGGCGTGGGTGTTGCAAAACGCCAAAACCTTCTCAAAATCGTAAAGCTTACGGTCACCAAGAGTATAAAAGAGTATAGGCGACTAATTTGTAACTTTATTTTAAACGATTCCAGAGAAAATACTTGCGGAGTGACTATCTGTTGGAAAAGCAATTAAGGTTGTTTTCCGGAAATGGTCGGGTCATACCTGCGGAAGCACTGCGGAAATCAGTGTGCAATTATAAAGCCATATTAATTTTTAATCGTTCATTAGAAATTCTTATATTATCAATTTATTAATACTGATAAGATTATAATATTGAAGATACTTTTTTGAATATGAATTATTCATATGAATAAGAAATGTCCAAATAATGGGATGCATTCAAAGACATTGCGATCATAAGGAAACAATACTTCGTATACCACACGGCAAAAAATAAAATAAATGAAAAAAACTTTCTATAATTAATATTATTAAGTCAAATTCCGTATCTTTTAAATGTTAACATTAAAACATATTATTAAGTTTAAAAATGAATCGTTACGAAATGATAGTGATTAAAGAGAGATTTTTTCATCCTCTGTAAAATTGAATTTGGTATACAAGGTATTGCTTTATCATGATCGTATGACTATACACATAAGCCCGGGGATATCGAAATGTGAAGGCTGTGGGTTTTATAAAAATTAGATTACAGTCTCACCCGCAAGAACAGAAGAACCTGCAGAACTGGACACCAGACGGATTCAACTACTGGCCGACAACCAATTTTTATGAAAACTTGTTTTAATATTTTTTTACAATGCGGAAATTTATAAGTTTCTCGTTTAAAGTGGACGTTGTAAAAATATATAATTGGATTGACTTTTAATCTAAATAAATGTTTTAATATAAAAAAACAGATTACATAGCTCGAAAACGCGATAATAATTTAACAAATATATTAATACAGTCTCATCATTTATAGTCAGCTATTAATTTTTAACGTAAGGATTTAGTATCACCAATATCATTATTGTCATTATTCTCAACCACTATCTTTACCAATATGGATCATAAGTATCAACGTAATGAAAATATTTATTCTACGATTTTATATAAAATACATAATGAATGTAATGCAATAAAATAAAAAATAACTTTTTTCGCAAATAGAAAATTGTTTGTATCCAATTTATATCTAATATTGAATATGTCTGGTTTTTCTTTTTTTGATAATCAGTAATACAAACGAATGCAAGTTAAGCCAAGAAAAAACTTGTATTTAAATGTGATAAAACATTTGCCTCACAACACCTCGGACACAACAGACTTTATACCATAAAAATACACATAAATTAGCATTCCTCTTGTACATATAAGTCCGAGAAGTAGGAAATTGTAAGTATTCGATAACCTTCATGTTTCATAAATTCAATTTTCAATCAACGGCCATCATCCAAGTAGCGAGGATTATTGATTGCCATTGTTAGATGGAGTAGTGTATAATTTTGTAAACGCGTGACAAATTTATAGAAAATCTGTTTTAATTAATACTTCAACATAACACTTAGGATATGACAAAATCGCGATGTTTTAGCAATAAAATTCGTAAGTTTTATTGACACTCTTTTCCCGTCTACATTTAAAAAAATACAACTTATATACTAACTAATTTGTTGTAGATTAATTTGTCATTTGTCATTTGCCATGTGAAATTAAGTTCTTAACGAGCGTGTACATTTATAGCGTTGTAAAAACCATTAATTTTGTTGGCTCAAAATGATTCAGTGCGCTGTTAGTGAATCTTTGACATACGCGGAAAACAATATAATGTTCTTGTTAAGTTGAAAGGTATTAACAACATGAAGAATAATTACTTGAATAATAATTTTATAAACCAAGGTCTTCATCGTTTACTTGAACAGCAGGGAATTTACACCCTTGCTGTCATTTAAAAATTCTTGATTTAACAATATACGTCATTTATACACACCTACCTACTTATTTTTTTCTATGTCTGCAATTGCAATAAACGAACAATAGATTTAATTTAGAGCTGATGCTATTACATTATTTGGAAATCGTTAATATTCGTGTGAAATTTTTGTGGTCTGTATTCCCGACCACAAAATTATCGTTGATGTTCCAATGAAGTTCGATACATTCGGAATCCAGCAAGTGATCATAGTAAACGAAGATAGGAAATGGTAATAGAAATAAATGTTTGCTCATTATCAATCAGAATGTTTCTATGTGTATAGAGCTTTTATTATTCCTTTAAAGTTACTTCTTCACGATTCAAAATTGCTTTCGTAATATTTATTTAGTTGTTAATAAGTAAATATCAATGAATTGCACTCTCTTTCAGTGATATATTTAAAATAAGTTATATGTGCCGTTAAAAAATATAAACATTTAACCGCCATACTTTGGTACATCTGCATATATATTTAAACAACTAATTTATATGAATTTATTGAGTTGGATGACTTACTAAATTGTATTTTATAAAACGTTAATAATATCACTAAAAATAAAGACGTGTCATGCAAAACAAGAATATGGTCAGATATAATACATAAAATGGTAGGTTTTTAATATATCGACATTGATTAATTTTCCATTCATCTCTCTAAAATAAAATTGCAATAAAATGATACAAAAAATATTGTAAATCTTTGATCATTGATTTCATGGTAAAAGTGTAGGATTTGAGACAAGGTTGTGAAACCAAAATGCACGTTCAATGAATTTGGTTCAGTGAGCCACTCTAACAAAACGACAAAATTTCTTTATCTTTTCTGAGAAATGTGTGTGTTAATAACGGAAAATTTTACCAAACGTTGCGTAGACTCATCCCAGAATAATGTGGAGATATTTTACAATTCAATCAAATAGCCTTTGCAAAGTTTTACAAATAAAACTAAGACTAAAAACAAAAAATTACGTCGTTAGTAACAATAATTATAAGTATTTCAAAACGAGATCTTATGTTTGTGTCACGTTACAAAACGAACAGTGTAATCATTCTTTTATACAGGCAATCCTTCTACTGCGTTGTTTCATTATAAAACGTTCATAAATTTACGGAAACCATCCTGAAACACTTATACTATTTAATGTATTGTATATATGAATTTAGAAATCTTAATTACACACTATGAGCATATGACATAAAACATTCCTATATACATATACGAAATTGAAATTGATTGAGAAAATATTCGACTTTCAATTATTAAATGGCTATATTAATACATTTAAAGCTTACCTTAAACTAAGACAAATAATTTTAGACATAACTAAATCGAGACCAGTTGGTTTGGTGAAAGCTTAGAATTTTTTTTCAAATAAAAATATCTTTTTTTAACCTGTGTCTTCCTGGAAATTTCTCAAGTACGCTTATTACCAACGAATTATATATAATTTTTAATAAATACATAAAAAAAATTATTCCTGAATCTAACGGGTTTTTTATTTGATGGTTTCATACAAAACAAGATAATACTTAAAGAATGCAGAAGGAAACAACATTAAACAATAGTCTGATGACACGAGCATATAATATCAAAGTTAAAACTTGCTAAATAGCTAACAATTAAAATTTTAATTCTGTATATAAAGTAATTCATTAAACAAAATAACATCAAAGATGTATTTGCACATGCTCATACGAATGCAAACTAATTAGAAAAAAAAACTTTGAATTGTTTTTAAAATTTAGTAATTAAAAAACAATTTTTAATTATAACTTTGCACATCACGTAATATTATATTTAAGAATCCTTTTTTCATGGATGGCACGGTTTGTTTGTATGCTGTATGCTAACGAAACAACAGTTCAAGGTTTGTTTTCCATATGCACTATAGTCAATAAAGCTGGAGGTTTATGGTTTTTCTGAAGATGGAGTCTGACTCATTTGTCATTCTCATCAAAGGATTTTAAAACTGTTTATCGTTGACAAAGACGTGCTATGTTGACAGGTACATACCTAGATGCTGATTTGTGAAGGAACTATACAATGCCATTTATTTTGATCACTTGAATACGTATTTTAAGAAAGAAAAAAAAGAATTAATTAATTTTGTTACTTTTAATAAATTATACGTCTAAAATAATTATGTGTATAAAGCAAAATACCATACTAATTATGCGTTTGCTTAATTGCTTATCTTTCGATAATATTAAATCTATTTTATTTAAAAAATCGATAAATGTTATTATATATACATATCAATAATATAATAATTTAATTTTAGAGTTTCCCATTATTATAAAATAAATAGTGTCCAACAATATACTTCGTCTTAAGGCGTTTTAAGTATTTACAAACAATATTTTGTAGCGATTGACGGAAATCAATCAATGATTAAAATTTTCAGCCAATGTAAGCGCGTAAAAAATAATATGTTATTTGCATACTATAAACTACGTACCTTAGGTGATAAAAAATGAATAGTAAAATTATTTGAGAAATATAAATTTTTACCATTTTTTAAATATTTTGGAACGTTTTTAAAAGTGTCAACAGGATGAATTTGCTTTTTTAAACCAAATGTTGATGATCTATTATTATGAATATGGTCGTTTTAAATTAGTGACTTTTGTACTAGCTACTAACCATAAGTCAATTGAAAAGAAATTGACCAACAAAAAAAAAATACTTTCGAAATTGTTATGTGAAAAAATAGGTTCAACGGATTTCTAAAAGTGTTGCCATACATTAAATTTACTCAATATATTTCTGATACCACCTTACAAAGCTTAATAATTTTTATTTTATTCATGTTTTTCATGCATTATAATTGGGAAGTATGCTGGCTACATTTGTAAAACATAAACAGAATACAACAAGAACATAAACATAATTTATCTTTTTTCTTAACCTTTGGTCTATTTGGTTTGCATACATTTGCTAAAAGTTTAAATAAGTTATGAGTCGAGTTTTGACACCACGTCGTCAATATGAGTGATATTTTTCTTGGATCAGTACAAATCTATAGAAAGTTAATAAGATTTTCCTTGTATTTCGTAAACAAATAATACGACAAAATGTCATGAATACTGAAAGATTTTTTACTTAAGTGACTCAGGATAAACAAATAATCGCTAAGAAAAATATTTTCTGTTGAAATTTACTAATGAAATAATATCAGGTGTCTATCTAATATATGATTCATAAAAATTAAGTGTGATTTTTTACACTCATAAAATTAATAATATATTAGTGCTCAATATATTATAATAAGTTGTAGCGTTAGGTCTAAAGATTGTCTCAAGACAGTCTTTAGACCTGAGATAAAAAGTATACTTGCATATTGTTTTTTTTCTGATTAAAATGCCGAACTATCCATTTTGAACAAAAATATTTTATGCGTTATTCGTATTTTTTACATATTCGTTTCAATTATATTGGTCAAATATTTTTATTTCATTAATCAATAAAGTGTCGATAGATACTTCGATTGCAGCTTTGTGACAGTGCTAGCAATGTCATAAAATAAAGAGTATTAAGAAAACTGGAAAAATTGCATTTTAATATATGTACATATTTATGACCATATTATTCTTATCAACGCTTTGCTTATCCGTTGTTAATATGCTTTTGCTTATGCTATTGTTATATCTTAATTTTTGGATATGTTTTTCCTGTATATTTTAACTATTTTCAAGTGGCCTTTTCTGTTTTTACTAGCGGAAGCAAAATATTTTTAGTAATAGAACTGGCTTAAACATTCTGCCATAGTGCAGTCTGTCAGTGGCCAAGAGGTGAATATGAGTGGATTGTCACCGGAAGTTGGGAGTTTGAACCACACTCTTGCACATGATTTTTTAATTATTCAAAGATTTAAAACTAAATACGCCGTGTAATGATCTTGATAAATCTGTGAAGAGTAGATTTTAGAATTTTCACATGGTGAATCCGTTCGAATTTTCGGATAGTGATTTAAATCAGTAATACTGGTAATTCTTTATTTTTTATATTCTATTATATCTAAATATACAGATAACATTTCTAAAAAATGTCTATTGTAATGATATTATATCAATTATGAATACTTGTTCGCTTTTTATGGAAATCCTTAAACACTATAATAAAATGTAGTCTATGATTTTCCAAAAAGTCCTTGACACGCAGGTCAGATTTACAGATCATGCAAAAAATAACAATTACTAGGCTCGGCGCATTTTAACATCGGCGCATGTTGAACAACAAATGTAATTGGAATTAACTAATTGTTTATCATAATTACTATTAATGATAAGATTTAATGCAATCGAAGAACTTTGTGCCTCTGCAGATTACACATTAGTAAGTTTTTATGCATTCAAACACTGATATCTGTAATATAATATAAAATTTTCCAACAATAGCAATTTTAATAATGGTTATTTTAACCACAATATAATAATTAATCGAATAAAACTAAAGAATGACCGCATTTTATAAGAAATTCCATGACATTTTAAACGTATAATTTTATATGCACCAATAATTGCTCTAATGTACAATAATTGGATTAGTCTAAGACTAGTGTAAAATATTATTTAAAAACAAATTTTCACATTGTGAAGAGCCTATCCTATATTTTCAGAAGTAATTTCACAGCGTAGAGATCAACACGGCTGACCTTTCACGACACGTAAAAAAAGTGCTTCGTTGTAAATGTATAGTTCCAAAGAGTTAATTATATGGGGACATTTTGTGTTCTTTGAAATAAGTCTCATGTCTTCCAATATTATATGTCTTGTATGTTACAATAATTAGAATTTTTCAACACAAGCAAAACATTAAAATCTCTCAGATGTGGGTGGATACAGGTAATTATACAAATATTGGACAGCAGATGTTTTAAAAATGGTGAAACAGCTGTTAAAGGCGTTAAAAACATTCTTCAAAGATATAAAAAAACGTTAAATGGCTAAATTACTTCTGATTTTTTGGCGAAACTAATTTTTCACGCACATTCTATAGCATATACGTGGTAATAACTAAAATGTGTATCAATATTAAAATATTATCTGTATCGAAGAAATAGAAATTCGGCATATTATTTTTGGCTCTATTCTATTTAATGTGTATCATTTGTGAACCATTTACACAAAATAATAAAGTTTAGTACCGTATAAATTTTAATTTAATTTAAAATTATCAAAAAACGAGTGAGCGATATTCCTCCTACTAAATTTTGGAAATTCTCAACAATTGTCAAGAATTTTAAGCAAATAAAATTATCTACTTATCGAGATTTACAAAATCGATAAAAAAAATTCTCAATCTCGAGAATTTAAAAAAAATGAGAATTCATAATCACTAGAGGTAGTCTTTATGATGATATACGATAGTTTTGATCAAGCTATAAATTAAATACTATTTATTATAATATAAGAATTTTGAGTCATTCATTTATCGTTTTTAATATAATTTTACTTACATTGTTCCTTTGGCGACAGTCATATTGAGGTTACTAAGGACAGGATCAGCGTTTTTCTTTGAACCATAAGATTTGAATGCATGTCTCACACATACTGCTTGCTGTCTTTTACTCCACACCTTGAATTAAAAAACAAGTCAATTACAACATCAACACACAATTCATACATTAAAAATAACATTAATTAAAGTAAACGTTGATACTGAAAAAAACTATCAAAGTAAGTCTTGACAATGTGTACTCTCATTTTCGGGGTGATCATCTTCACAATGTTCAGATAAAACATAACAATCTGACGATACAAATATATTTTTTCAGTGTTTTTCAATTAAACTCACTTACCGTCCAAGCGTTATTATATAATTATACTTTTTGCCATTATATTGAAATGCAGAACGGCTACTTAATAGTAACAATTAAATAATAAAATGAAATGAAAAATGTTTACACAATAATGTCATAATACTGTATCTATTTAAAAAAATTGAGAATGTATTTAAGAAGTATAATATTTGTTATAGCTAAAATCATAAAATTCATTCACATTACTTTTAATAATATTATAAAAAATGTTCTTCGATTAAAACTTCTAGTATTGGTAGTTTATTTTTTTCATTTTCATCACAGTTGGTAATCAGATCATGATCAGGTTTTAACAGAAAAAAGATGATTTAATATAATTTGTTTAAAAAAGTGGATACTTACGGAGCTTTGTTGTGCAGGCAGCGTTTTGTTATTATTTACAAGAGTTATTTTAGGGTCCATTTTGATTTCTTTGGGATCATCTGATAAGTTCGCCCCACCGTTGACCACACCCCCTTCTCTGTAAAAAAAGAAAATAAATATTTGAAAACTTTGTTTATTTAAAAATATTGTTATAACTATACATAAATAAATACGTGTGAAAATAATATTTCAGATAGTATGTTAAATTAATACGGTTGCTCAAATAATATTTATCAAAAATTGAGTGACTATTTGGGTAGATATTGTTCACCTTATCAAGTATCGAACGAATATATTCCATACGAAGTGAATAGTTGTCTTATGATCTATATTCTCTTCGGGATATCTTATAAATTATTTAATGCTGTCGGTCATTAAAAATTAAAACGAAATACGATGTCCAGATCTTACAGTTGCATTATATTGTGTATGTTAAGAACTCGTTTAAAAGAGCAGTTGAATCAATTATTATTTCTTAGCAGTACTAAATGTATATGGCATACAAATTAGTAAATGTTTTTTTAGAATTATAAAATTACAAAGCACCACAATTTTCACAATAGCGTTTCATAGTTGTGGGCACATTTTTATGTTGACTTTTCTATTATATTTAATATCTCATTATCACATATTATTCATTCAAAAGAAATTGGTAAATGTGAAAAATGTAAATATTAACTTATCGGTGAATTGTAAATTGAAACAAACTAGTTAATGCAATAGTCTAAAATAAATGAAATAACATTTTTAAAATGACCCACTGCCATATTATACGATATTTTTAGCCCAAATATTACTGATTTTTTAAAACTTTATTGATGCTTTTTTAAAGAACCACGTGCAGAACATGTGTTATTTGCACAAGACAGTTTATACGATATACAATTAGAAATAGATTGTCTGTACACACCTCTAGAATAAAGTTAGTATTTCATAAACGATAGACTTCTCATATAGCACTAAAAGACATGTCCATATGATGATGACCAATATTCTTTTAAAGGAATGGTACTAATGTAAGGCTTCAAGCAAACAACTAATACTTTTTGAGTTTCCAACACGTATACTCCTCTAAAAAATATTTCTATCGTTAAATAATTAGTAACGGGCTATGATTATGTATGTATTTATTGAAGTGCTTAAAAATATAATACGCAGAGTTCGTTCATCTGTCACGAGAAAAACCTTGGAGATTATACTTTAAGAAATGCTTCGAAGGCTAGTTTTGGAAGCTATTTATCGCATATACAATAATTACGCGTTTGCAATAGCTGACCGGAAAAGTTATACGAATAAATTGAGTAACACAATTAAATAATAACTCGCAACATTTTATACAATCCACGCTTAAGGCGTATAATAAAGCATATAATTAAAATACATTAAATCTAATGAGAAAACTTATCTTAAATTATTTACGTAATCTAATTAACTAATTCATAAGTTTGTCAAATCGTAAAAAAAACATTAACTATGTATCAACTATAGCACACCTGATATACATACTTTTAAAAAATATCGCTTTTAATGGCATACAATAATAACTATTTAAAATGACCGTTCTTCATCTTTCTTTTCTCCCTGTTCTTCGAATATACTTATTATACTTTTATCAATAAATAAAGACGTTTGTATTTTAGGGTTTTAACATTATATACGATGTTTTATTGCCGTAGTATGACACAAAGAAACTAAGAGATATTCTTCTACGATAACTAAATAAAAATAAAACGGTTAAAAATCATTTAACACCGGTTTTATTTATTGTAGTATATGGAACAGTTTACACTTTTAAACGTTATTTATTTCAAATATGAAGGATATAAATATCGATTTTTACAGGTGGTGTTTCACGCCAATTAAACAGTGGGCATCAATTTGAACATACGTTAATCACCAGCACATACCAATTCAGCCACTGAAGTTCACAAACAGCTACAAATAAGTTATTGATAAAAAAATATATTACACACCAAGTTTTTTTATAATATATTTTTAAGTCAAGGTTCGAACCTTGCTTCTATTTTGTTAGTAGCACAAATCCACACGACAGACTGTCAGTCAAATGATCAGACCATACACTAAATCATAGTTACATTGAAAAATGTCCTGACAATGCGCATCAAACGTATAACAGTTTTTTATTGTTTCCTATTGATGACATGTTTTTTTTCCCTCAAACAATTGTCGATAATTTATTTGTCTTATATTCTTGTATTGAGTTATTTCATTCATAACTTTATATCGCAATACAATTGACCTAAATTTATAGACCCATTGTTCTGTATACTATTTTATATGATATTAAATCTTTATAAATCTTATAATCAGTAATAAATTCATTATGTTTATATCTCATAATTTAAGCAGCTGTAGTTTAGCTTAAAACTAAAATAAATGATATTATCAATTTGATTGAAAATAACACTATGCCGTTGGTGCTTTACAACTTCTGTGGGATATAATTGTGGAATAAATATATTTTTAAAATACTCATTTAAGTTTTCTTATATGAAAAAGCCAAATTACTTCACGGGATAATGGTTTATGTAAGTATCTCTAAATGAGTTTACAGAATTCGTTTCCGAAATTTTCATGTTCAAATACACTGAACGATAGAATGTTAACAGATCCTCGTGAAAAATAACCGATCTAAATGTGTCTTTGCATTGAGATTTATGTACTCTTTATTATAAGTTTATTTGGTTAGTAAAATTCCATACTTTTTGAGTATGATCAGTTTAAAAGGTTTATGTTTAAAGATGAATAATATTTTTATCATAAACATGATTTTATTGATTAATTATTGATCATCAATTGATTATTTAACACAGCTAACAACGATTCTTATGGTGGTTTACCTTGTACATTAGTATATTAAAACTACTGAAGATATTTCATCATATTATCGTAATTGAATCAGTCTTGAATAAGCTTTTAGTAGAAATTTTAATACAAAGTTTATTGGATAATTTACTCAATAGAAAATAGAGTGTAAATATTATATCATGAATAAATGAATTCATTCAGTATTTCAGCAGAAACATTAAAGTTGAAGAATAAACAAAAATGTATATTTTAATTTCAAATTCATAAATAATGTACAAAGTATGGCAGTATATTTTATTTAATCACGCTAATTGTTAATACCAAAATAAAATCAAGTGTTAGTCGTTTTAGTTTTTGGGTTCAAATATTTAACTTGTTGGTTTGTTTTGGTGCAATCTTTGTCATTCAAGAGATAAGCTGAACAGTTATCGATAATATTTCATCAAAGGAATACAATATAAAAAAGCAATCAATGTACAAATGTATATCAAGTACAATTTACAGAAGAAAACAATTTGCATAATCAACACCTTTTCTTTTACTACAATTAAATACTCAAGGCATGAAATTGGTATAACTACAAAATATCAGAAAGTTCAAGTTGCAGCTACATATTTTAACAAAAAACCACCATGGAATCAATTTGATATGTAGAGGGCTTAAACTTCGAGAATTAGAAACATTGAAGCAAGTATGAAATGAACATTTTTGGGGTGGATGAAGGTTTTAAATTATAGATTTTTTATTATGAAAACCAAAATCAATATTGATGTAGACGTATTAAGCTTTTGAAAGGCATACAATGAAATACCACTATTTGCTGTAACATTGATAAATGCTTACGACGATCGATGTGTGGATTCGCGCTTAGTTTTTTTTTTGAACTACACGCACAAATATTGATTGTAACAAATGGATTAATGGACTTATTAGTAGAGTCAATACTAACTTTCTTTATTTTAAGCCAAATTAATGGTTTTTTCATTAATATATATTATATATTTACATAATGATGTATTTACGATTATTTCCTGATTTTTTTTGAATTATTTAATGTTTTTGACTTAACGAACTTGTATGGTAAAGACCAGTCAAAACATATTTTTTTTAAAAGGTGAAATTACTTATACATATAAGCTTCAAGTTTAAATATAAACAATTATATATAATATTCAGATTACTGAATTAATTATATCAAGAACAAATAATGACGTATATACATTGGCTGTGATAATGCTTCCTGTTTGAGATTTGCATTATATTTTAGACAAAATAATTTAAACGAGACGTCAGACGTCGACACCGTATGATACAAAAAACGGATAAAACAGGTTTATCTTGTAAATTAAAATATATTTGCGAATGTAATTATTTTTTATTTTTTCCTATGAATCATACCACATTTCAAGTAATACTGCGAGAAAGTAAACAATGATAAATGCAAAGTGAAAAATATTGCCAACCAAATTTCGTCATGAGATTCTCTAGGCCATAGCATCGGTTTAGCTGTGGGTTTTTACTTATAATTCTAATAGAAGGCCGTTGTTAATATTTTCATTTTTGCAATATTATTGATTTTTACGCACAAAAAATATGAACCTAGTCCCATACTCTTATAAAAAAAGTAATATGTAAAATTTATATAATTTAAGAATCTTTCGTGTAAATATAAATACAATTCAAAAGTTTGCATCACTTTATGCAACCACTATTCATTTCACATACATTGAACATTTTGGATGTATTCAAAATTCTATAATTCTAACGAAATGCTACTATAATATAATACAAATAGTAAAAATTGTATTGTTTTAAAATATACTGTGCTTTCACCATATAATTTGCATGGAGTTAAAAGCTACAACAACTTTAACAGGCAACAGTCTATCGTGAAATTGTATCAGCACTTTGCCAAGTGTTCAGGTGACTTTAAAATTCAACAATAATAAAAAAAAACTTATACCATATTTATATATCATAATTTAACTCACTTTATAAAAGGGGACTAATCAGCTATTAAGGAATCATACGGAGAGTTAGTTACCAATAGAAAAAAATATCTTATATGGTTTAGCATACTGATACCAATTTTATATTTTATTAATACCCATATTTAAGAGTTTTCAAGTTTTTACATTTAAAATCACACTCTAAGCAAGACTTACGATTTCGAACATTAATGTTCTCAAGAACTTTGTCATTTGATATGCTGCTATTTTAAGTACTTCATTAAATCGGTAGAATTTTAATTGAATAGGTTTATTTTTCCCGGTAATAACTAAGTACACATGTAGTGTCGATGGTAATTTAGTAATTTTGCTCAATTTGTCACGCATTACGTTTTGTCTTTCTGATACATGTGACCATAAACAAGTTAGACGCAAAGAATCAAACCGATATTAATTTGGTAGCATTTCTTGCTGATAATATCAACTTTTTAATGAGATTCAACGTTCGCTAAATCATAATTCACGACTATGTTTTAACACTAAAATCAGTGCTCCGTAACGTTTAATCTTTCACGGCACACTCGAAGTGTTTTATATATTTTTTTATTCAATCGGAGAAATGCGCCACGGATCACCCAGCATCGTGTTGCGCCACAGCTGTTGCGGAGCACTGACTTAAATGACACCAAACTTTTATGATATTAGAAGATTAAGAATTATTTTAATAGTTTAAATATAATTATAGAAAATTAAATGTGCTTAAATTGTAATTAAATAAAGCCATATTATTATATTAGCCCAAGCAAATTATGTTTAAAAATACGCAAAGACTTCAGTGAAGTAGACTTTCTATTATTATAATAAAATAATTTATTCAAGAATATTTATTTTAATGAAATTACACATTTAGTTGACTCTTAAGCTTTCATTGAATCTTTAAAATTATCACGTTATAGGATTTCACTGTTGTAAAACTATAGTTTTACAATGCTTTCAGCTAGTATAAAGTATACAATATTTTTTAAAACGTATAAAATTATATTGAAGGTTTTTCGATAAACGTTTTTTTTCAACAAAGAAGCGAAAAATATTTTGATAGATCAATTTCAAAGTTAAAATAAAAAAGAACACTTTTTGAACCTTTTGTATAAAGAGATAATGCCATCTTATCAATGTTCAAGGAAATATTAAAAAAATACCGCTTTAAATTATATTCTGACTTCACGGCAATTTTTCGTGTCTGAGAAATAATTTTACCATTTGAACACAAACAATACATTTGTGTATAAATAAAAGATGTTTAAATAGAAAAAATACATTTTTTTTCAAAATAAAGAACTTTGGATTTAATCTACTGGTAAAATATGTTTTTCTTGTAGTCGGTCCTATAGTTAAAAGCGAATGACGAGAAAATGCGAGATATATTTGAAAAGACTATATGAAGGTGTTAGTGATGCATAACGTACGAGGTAACATCATGCACTTTATGCAGGACAGTAAGTAATTTATAGGAGTGGGACGAGTCCTTTAGTTTGGTTGCATAGAATAGAAAGCATCGAATTAAATGAGCCTAGATAACCACCGACTGAAGAGATCACGGAGAGTCGATACAAAACAAGGTGATTGGATTATATAGACATAGTATTCTAGAATTGTGAAGTGCAAATAAATGCAGTTTGCAGAGAGCAGCCAAGATTTACAGTCGAATACAATACCGATAATGATAACAATTATCAATACCTATATATGATATTGTAACTATATTCGACTTCGTTACACGTAGAGCACAGATCTCCATAACGTAAAGATGTATCTTATATATATTTAAATACAAATAAAATACACAGTACTCAAATCTGCGATCTGTAGTGCCAGGCAATTAATAAATGTACGAGTTTACCACTGATTCGATATTGACGTCAAAAACAAAACCTTAGTTGAACTCAATTTTTTAACATTAAGTAATCTTTACTACTATCATAATATATACAAGTTCATAGAATGTCCGTCCTTATTATCAAGCACTATTGAGAGGTGTGCCAGAAACAATTTATTTTTGAATATTTTATACTTTCCGTGGGAATAGTTTGAATTGTATCGCGTTACTTTTTTTATGAAATATTAGTCGTTCTTTTTTGTATGTATTATTCATAGTAATATCACATAAATAATCGTTCACAAAAGACCTGAGAAATAACAGGTGGCTATGGCTGGCATAAAGATATAAAGTAACAATTTTGTAAAACGTTTCCTACTTACACAAGTGTTACATTACAAAGATTTGTACCAACTGTGTATAGTAGATATTTTTTAAGTCGTACAAGAATAGTTTTTAAAATACTCATCGTTGAAAACACGTGTGGGGCTTCCCAAAATGAGCTAAAATTTTGATTTTCCACAATTTTCGTTCTAATTATTCATCACTTTTTATGTAATTAATATTTTCGACTGATGGTGCTTGATGGAAATTGATTTTAAAT
>JAGVSQ010003057.1:0-22706 GCA_022683975.1 Rhyacophila evoluta | reverse complement strand
GTTACGCACTATGCCTCGCGGATATATACGTCATAAGCACTAAAGAGGTTAAATCATTCGCCTCAACACGTGCTTATTATTATATATTACAGAAAAAATAATGCATGTAAATAATTACGTGTTATAACATAACAGTTGGTGATATATTATAATATTTCCCATATTGTAATAAACAAAAGTATTTTGAAAAAAATCTTTTTTCAGATATTTTTCATAGTGGACAACTAATGTGATATAATTGTGCTGTAACACATCGGAAAGAGTAATAAATCAGTTTTTATTGCGTAATTAAACGGCTTCGTTTCAATTTGCCACAGTACGATATGAGCGGCGTGCTGTGTCGATCATTTTTTATGATAAAATGTATTCATGCGTTATTTTTGACTACTGTATTAAACCACTTGCCTCAGTGCGGACTAGGCTTAAGCATGCGCGTTACGGAGCTAGATTTCGGGCTCAATTCCCACAGCAGCAGGAGTTTTAAAACTCGGAAGACGAAAGACTGATGCCCGTTTGGTTGAGCAACTGGCTGACAGCTAATTCTCGTGAAAAAATCTGTCAAAATACGTCTTCGCGTTACGGAGTTTCATATTATATGTTTGGAGTGAATGTCTTCGCACTTTTTTTATACCATGTTCGCTCCCAAAGTGACGCATATTAGTCTACACAGTGTGAAGATATCTAAGTGGGGTATATGGATCTCCGCAATGTGAAGACGTCTTGAGAAATTATTTTTCAAGAGAATTACTCGATTACTCTACCCAATGGGCATCCAGTCCTGTATTTTTAAATATGACAGATGGGGAATCGAGTCCGCACTTCCCGGAGTGCTAGGCGCGCACACTACCAACTGCCGGGGAGAAAAGTGAGTTTTAACGATTGAAAATAATTTAGGCTTAGAAATATTCAATGTAGATTAGATAAGAAGTGAAATTGAGTATGAGTGCATTTGAAATTTGAAATTATGATTACACATTGCATAGTTACTAGAATCAATTCAGCCTAATAGAATCACATAACTTTGAATAGACAGCTGATACGAATTTTGTCTTGACGCAGCTGTGTGACCCGCCGGTTCAAATGGCGCTTCATTCTCATTCCGGGTGAACACTCAACATGACAAAGAATTATAATATAATTGTTTATTGTTGTTGAAGGTGTTAGGTCATAGTATAAACGAGAACGTTAAACGCTATTAATATAGTGACCTAATTATTTAAAAATAAATTGCACTAAACAACAAGCTATAGATTTCATAGATGTACAATAATTGACTATTCCACCTCGATTTGGAGCATTTGGATTTCCACAATGTGACTAGTTATAGTCCTATGGTTTATTTCATTGATACTCAGTGTTCTGTATTTAAGTCGCAATGTAATTCATAGTATGTCATAATATTCGTTCAATCATTCATTTATAAATTCTAAATAAATTAGTATTATTGGTATATTAGAATTATGTATATGATGGTCAATAAATGATTCAAGTACGAATGACACTGTTTACTGATCTTAATTATATACCAAAAAGTTATAGGGTAAACTACCCGTCGCCGGACAGTGATGGGCCACTTGCCAGCTAAACACGAAATATAGATATTTACAATCCTTAATTGTGATGTTCTGTTATTAGATATTGTGGTAGATCTAAATACTATACTTTTGGGAATGATATCTAATAATAAAAAATCACAAATAAGAATGGTACATATCTATATTCTTGTTTTACTGCAAGTGGCCAATCACTGGGTATTTTTTGAAACTAGACTTTGAAACATTCAGTATACATGATCTGATTATACATCCCGTTTAAGGTAGCCTATTCCGTTATCCACAAGCGTAGCTGTTATATTTGAAGAAAAAAATAGTAGTCACGTTAAACATACACAAACGTTGCTTTCCGGATCAAAAATTAAATAAAAATCTGACCCTTGTGCACTATATTTCGCATGCAACAATATGCAAAACACTACTAAATAATTACTAATATACGTATTTGCATCTATTGTTAAATTAAAAATATAAATCTCGTTCACACAACATTTTTAAAAGTTAACTTCAGATCATTTTTATCTCGTGGACGTACTGTAATGTGTTAAGGATTAATCAATGTATCTACTACTTGTGATTAGTGTGATTACAGCTGCATATAAGAGACTATTTTATAGGTTTTATAAATCTATGGTTGCTTTTTAAAGAGAGGAATGAAGATTTAATGAAAATTTAAGTAGGCCAAGGCCTAGTGAGTATCCTGTGATATAGCAGTATTTCTGTATGACGATTTTTTGAATATTGGTGGTAGTTTTGGATGCCCGAATGATATTATTTGATAATTTTTATAAAGTAATTAAGGCTCTCGTACCCTGGACCCGATTGTCGCAGCGGGAAGCGTCACGGCTGGCTCGCTATAATTGGTCGCCTACATGCGGTAGGATTGTGTAAACTACTAGATCGTTGTGCACCGCGACAGATCGCGTTCAGTGTGTGTGATAAAGCCTTTAATGTTGAAATATGTGTATGAAATAAGAATTTAAATTATGAGGGACTTTGTATGATAGAAAGAATTGCGACTGATTAGGAAAGACTACTGGTTATTATTTGATTGTCCTTCAGTAATTTATTCGCAAGAATGGACTGTTTGAATTCCAGTGCAGCCACTTTAAAAGTTCATTCATAAACGAAATGTGAATTCATGATAAAATGAACACGACACCTTGCGACTTGCCACCATTATTATTTGCGATATCGTGTGGTAGTGGTTTATTAAAAAAAGCAAGGCGTAACATAAAACGCTCGGTCTAAATTAAATAAACAGTGATTAGAAACCTTTGTGGACAATTTTTTTCTGCCACGTGGCAGCTGGGTTGGATGAGGGGTCATGGTCAGCAAATGGTGACAAAGTAATGCTTGCGAATTCAGCAAAAGAATTCGGTAGAAGAAAACTCCAAATGTCGTGTCCTTTGCGAAGGAATTATACAATTTTAGAGATTATACGACGTGAGATGATCACCTCATTAATGAGTATTTTTCATGTGTGTATTAATTTTACATGTTGAGGACATTACCAATGATAAATTTCAATCGTTTACAACATGTTATAAAAAATAATGAATGAGTAAATATTGAGAATTTAAAACATCTATAAGTAACAAAGAAAAAAATAATGATTTAATTCACTGTAAATAGGCACGTAATCTTCAGTTTTTTCAAAACATCTTTTTTGATAATCACAATGCATACAACTTTATACACGTTCTATCAAAAGGATGTAAACTGCAAACTCCCAATCAGTATCATAAATTAAGCTTTGTTTGAAAAAAGGAGGATCTGTGAAATTTACGACCAAAAAATTGCCTTCCAACACATAAATATTATTAGCTTTTCTTAAACAATGTATTCAATTAGTATCAGATTGGGTTAATAAAACACAAGTTAGTCTTTATGCACTT
Source organism: Rhyacophila evoluta (assembly GCA_022683975.1). Lineage (NCBI taxonomy): Eukaryota > Metazoa > Arthropoda > Insecta > Trichoptera > Rhyacophilidae > Rhyacophila > Rhyacophila evoluta. The sequence continues at coordinate 19,255 of JAGVSQ010003057.1, read as the reverse complement.
GAAAGTTGTGTCTATTAAACATTTTCTTTTGTCGCAAAATCATTTTTCGAACGACGAAAGAGTTACAATATTAATTACCATATATTTGACTGGTTCTCTAGCCCTAACTAGAAGAAACGTTTGTCCTCAGAAACAAAATGCGAATGTTTGCGTGAATTTGACTCTTTGGCCAGTTTGTGTAATCGTATCTTGAATGCCATTAAAATAATATCTTATTGTCATTCATTCATTCATGCAATCCTGAGAAACATTTTCCATGTCAAAACAAAGGCTAGTCAGTTATTTGTTATCATTATTCGGTTATCACTAGTTACTCAGATAGCAGCTGTTTCGGTTCTCAATTGAAGGAATAACAAATGGATTGATTCCCACCATCCTGAGTGACTTGACAATACATACATACATATTTATGTTACGTCTCCTAGAATGTTTTCCATATTTTATTCTGTGTTTGTCACCCAAAGATGGTTACCGTCGTTTCTTCATTGAATATCAGAGCTTGGGCACGGCAATTAACATGTGAATGCTTAAACTTACTATCCAAGGTAAATATAGACTGTTGAACTCTTTTCCATTTCCGCTACATGATCTAGAAGAAAGAAGAAGAGACAGGGCAGGTGGGATGCATCGACCAAAGACACACACATGTTTTTCCCCCATATATTAAATGGCGCACAGAGATAACCAAGCTGACTTCAGACAATTCATTAGAGGTCTTGGTGGTTTTTGACGCCAAGCTGTCTCAGTTTGGTCATGTTAAGCAGCTCCTTGTGGATGTTCAGAACAGGATGCTAATCACATTCTGTGGGAATGTCCAAGAATATGTACGGAACGGGAAGAGAGCCAGCTGTTGGACCCATCTGGCTATCCGACTTGGGTGCCATAAGGGCGAATTTCGTTGCTCTTAAACATGAAGATCTCTTTACATAATCACGTGACCAAATAAGTGTCCTTCAATTTATTTTCAACTTCAGCACACTTGAGTGCGTGGCTACCCAAGTTTTCAGTAATCTATATTCACTTCCGGGACATTCTCGTCAAATAAAGAAGATCGTTTCTCGACATCAGAGCTCCGGGTGTGTAACGACGGGGCGGGAAAGGCACATTTAGGTAAGATATTCAAATGTGCACTGACGAAATAAAATACACATTATCATTAGAAGAGATTTTTCGTTTTATCTCATTTTATTTATTTTCGCTACACCCATTTGTCTCATAACTTTCTTGTAAAATGAATTGACCACACGTTAATTATTTAACACTTCAGCATGGACATAAGTCAGCATGGTCACACAATGATTATTATATAAAAATCAACAAGATCGATTTCGTCAAGCTAAACGGCGAACCGTCCAGAAGAAAATACGTAAGCAATAGTACACAGTAGCAATCAATTTCTAAATTTTCAGATTCAGATTTAACTTATAGTCCTATCCATTAGACATCCAGCCTTGGATCTTAGAATTAAAACAAACCCTTGTATTTTGACCCCCAATTCCTGGCACTGAAGGGTATTTGCTTACCAGCCATTATTGGATAAAATTATAATTGTGTTTTTGATTATTTTTAATACTTATTCTCGTTTACAATCCGTTTTAGCATGACGAATCGGAGTCGAGCATACAAGAAAGAAAGCCGATGTCTGGTTCAAACAAAATGACCTCTCATTGTTCACAGCTCTATTCAAATTCACAGTTTTTGTTGAGCATAATGCTTAATTTATTTTATTACATTCGTATACATAACAATAATATGAATGCATCCGTTGTTTTGGGGTCAACCGAAAGTTCGAAAGGAAGAAGAGGGTATTGAAAAATACATTAAAAACTTACGAGCACAGCTATAAAAATGTCATAAAAATCCGAATAAGGAAGTGTGACAGAAATTCCTAGAAGATGTGGAAATAGTTACTGCTCACTTCTGAGTAATTATTCGTCGATTAGTTCCGGCAAGGATTGAAAATTCAAAGGCTTCATCCACAAACCAGTAAACTCAATTTGTGTAAAGTCTTTAGGAGTAACAATAAATTCGTTTAATGCTATGTTGCTATATTATGAAATTAGGTGGCGTGTGTGGGTGATTTTACGTTTTTTTTTGTTGTAAATTTTGTGCGTTCTGTGTGCGATAGAAAAATCAAAGCTGAATAAAATTTCATCGGTTTTTCGACCACCAGGTGGAGATAGCTGACTTGAAGATTAAGCAATCGAAATGAAAAACACTACATTTCGCTGCATTAGAAATCTATACTGATTCTGAATTCCAAATATTAAATGGCGCATGGAGATAAACAAGCTGACTCCAGACCATTTCAGTAGCCAATTTATCATAGGCCATGATGGTTTAGCCGCCAAGCTGACTCAGTTTGGCCTTGTTAAGCAGCCAACATGTCCTTGCAGCTGTCCAGAACAGGATGCTAATCACGTTCTGTGGAAATGTCTACGAATGTGTACAGAACGGTAAAACTTACTCAAGTCGGTCCAATCAGCTGTTGGACTCATCGGGCCATCCGATTTGGTTGCCAGAAGTGCGAATTTCATTGCTTTAAAAAAAAAACCGCGTCATACAGCGAGCGTGATGATCTCTTCGCATAAATTGTTTGAGCAAATAAATCTTCATATTTTCAATTACTGATATTGTCATTCTATTTCTTTTAACTTCAGCACACTTGAGTGCGTGGCAACCTAAGTATTGGGAAATTTAATTTACTCCTGGGATATCCCCGTCAAGCAGAGTCGTTTCTCATAGCTCCGTGATAGTCAGATTACGACCAGAATTAAAGACTGAGCGGGTGGATGGTGGGCATATTGTTTCGGTTTTGCACATAGTTTGGTATGTTGTAAAATAATACATACCGTGTATCGAAAATAATTATAAACTGAATGAATTCTCGTTGAAATTGTAAGATTTTAAAGGTACATGAAGAAATATTTCATTCCAAAAGGAGCTTCAATGACCATTCATATAAATATCTTGTAATACTAAAATAATCTTTAAAACACACAACAGTTTTTACTGATCAACTTTCCATTTTTAAATATTATCTTTTATTATTATTTATTAAATAAGTAATTAATTTATAGTATAAATATCTAAACATTAAAAACTAATAGGTAATTTTGATTATTATTCAAAATATGTCTGGCGCCATATTTCTTGTAATTTTATTGCATGTATATTTTGATAAAAAAAATTTACACAGCATAAAAAAATATCCAGCTGTTTTGGCATAAAAATTGCCTAACAAATTCCGCGAAACAAATTCCGAAAAATGCAAAAGAGACATTATTACTCACATATCGAAAAAACATAATAATAAATACGTATATTAAAACAAAATATAATTTAAGAATTTCCTGAAAACGTATTAACATCCCAATTTATAAAGTTTTTCTATAAATCATTTTGTTAAATATTTAAATTCTTACTATAAAATTCTTTAATGTTATTTTCGATGGTTTTAATTATTATTGGATTTATGAATGGACGTTTGATCGTTTTTACCACTCACATTTTTGTAGTTTTTTCCGCCTAAATAATTTAGTTTTTCTTGTTTTAATATTAAAATGATTTATTTTTTTGTTACATTCAAACTTTGTAACCACCCAGTGAATGGAAAAAAATCCGCATAAGTTAGAATAAATTATAATGTATTAAACAGCCAACAAATGGTCGAATTATGTATCTTGAAAAACCCTTCGTAAAAAAGCAGTTGTAGATTTTGAACTCGCTATATACGACACCGAAACGTAGACGTTTATCATTCAACCGCCAGGAGTAATATAATGTAGTCATCCAAATTAACATTATTAGAGTTTTATCAACCCATTGTGTAAACAGTCCACCATTTTTCATTGTTTTGTAGTGTTGAAGGAAATGAACCTGCAACATTCGGTTCAACCTGCGCATGCATCTAACTGCTTGGAATATGAATGTAAAATACACATCATACAGTATCGGCTTCGAAAGTGGAGCATCTGGGTATATACAGTGTAAGATGACCACTTCAGAAATGAAGTATATAAATAGATCAACGAATTGTCAAGACTTGACATATTTTTTCACGCAAATTGATGGTCAGTCAATTCTAAAACCCACTGGATATCCTGCTATGTATTTTTTGATTTATTATAATTCAGCAGCTGCGGAATTCAAAACCGTAATCCCCGGCTCCTAAACGCGAATTTTAACTTCTCGGCTACCGAGAAGAAATATTATATATTAAAAAAAACATGCATGCTCCTAAAATCTCTCGTGCCTTAAAGGGATTACACACGCTCATGCAAACTTGCGCAAGTGTGTATGAGTGATCATAAAAATATGGTGACCGTGTATCAAATAATTTACGATATTAGAACACTGTTATTTCATTGTTTCCGTTTCACGAACCTCACAAGGAGAGTGATAAAGTTTAAAAAAAGACTTAAAATTTAGTTCAGACTTAAGTCTCTCTAACGTTAGTAAGAATTACTCATTATCGATTGAATAAGTTTACTATTATTTTCATATCGTTCAATATTTTATTACCAAAATGTTCAGTAATGAAATTGTAAATACCGCTATTTTAAATTCGTTTTTTAATATAAACTCGATTCCCCATCTGACGGATTTAAAAAAAACTCTAAAGTGCAGGACTGGATGGATGCCCATTGGGTTGAGTGATTGTCTGACAAACTACCCTCGTGAAAAATAATCTGTCAAGACGTCTTTACACTATGGAGATCCATATATTCCACTTTCGGAGTGGATATCTTCACTATATGCAGATCCATATGCTCCACTTTGGAAGCGAACATGGTGTATAATATATATATATATATATATAAACTATTAACTTTCAATACCTACAGTACATTTTTTGGTCAAATCAAGTAAGTTAATATTAAGCAACAATAAAATTTGAAGCATTCCATATTAATGAATAGTTTATTTGCTAATACATTTTATGTCGGTAGATGGCCGTTCTTATAGTTTATATCAAGCGCACACAGGATTACCTAAAATTAGTAGATGTTCACACTAATCACACACAAATAATTGCGCATGCAAACTTGAACGTGTGTCGCCACTTTAAACGAAAATTAATCGGTTATAGTTGGGCTCAGCATTAATATTGATAGTCGGCGAAATAATTTGTAATGGCAGTAAGTTTTTTTCGTTTAGTTGAAAAAACTTTTCGTTGAGCGGGTTATCTTGCGGTCACTGCGTATCATACCAATGCCACTTGAAATATCTCATTGCAACAAACTGCACCAACAGCGTCTCACGCTGATAAAATAAAGCGTGATAAGCACGTGGAGTTTGACTGATCGGATTTCATTGAGAAAACTCATTCATTCATGGTGAGTGTCAAAGTTTGTTTTGAGAAAGAGTATATAGAAACGTGATATGGTTTTTTTTACTTACGACGAATTAGGAATGATACGATAACGATACAGCGGTTTCCTGTTCTCATTTTTCGGTCCATTTGCTTTAGAGATAAATTAAAAAGAGAAAAAAAAGAATATAAATAATAATGATTACTTATCTTCTTTTTATAAACATCTGTCATTGATTATTGCCTTCTGAGATCTGTTATGAGACTTCTGTAGGAAGTAATGATCTTACAAGGATATTTTTATTAGAATGACTGTTGCCGATAGTTGGCTCATGCTTCGGAATAATTTGTCTGCTTGGATGTTATAGTCTCGTACAAATTTCTATTTTCTAATTATAATTTTAGTGTATGTTACAATAGAATGCTCAACAAATCCTCGTAGATCACTGAACACTATGCTGTGACTTAATTATTATTGAATATCGACTTTGGAGAGGAAAAGGGACATAACCCACATTACATTGATAAAACCTTGTGCATGAAGACTAAAACTGGAGATTTATTTACATGATGTGATATTAATTTAATAATTTATTTATGAAAAACCGATAAAATCGATAAGGTGGAAGGAAGCCCCTTTTCCTGGTCGCAAATTTCACATGCCATCCATTTTTTAAAACTAAAAGCTAAATTTTGACACTAATTAGGCATTGTCAACTCACATCCTTTAGATAGAATGTGTATTTTGTTGTAAACATCCTGATTATCGAATAAAAGCTATTTTAAGAAATTGAGGGTTACGTCCTTTTTCTTTTCCATTCTTCTTCTTCTTTTTCTTATGCCATGTTCGCTCCCAAATGGGAGCATATCGATCCACACAATGAGAAGATACACACTCCGAAAGTGGAGTATATGGATCTTCACTATGCGAAGACGTATTGAGAGGTCATTTTTCACGAGAATTGTTTGTCAGACAATTGCTCAACGCAATGGGCATCTTTGATTTTTATTTTAAATCTGACAGATGTGTGAATCGAGCCCGCATTCCCCAGATTGCTAAACACGCACGCCAATCTTTATGCTAGCGGGGAGATAAATAATAATATATTATAATGTATGCAACTCAAAATGATGTATCCAATAATAGTGATTGGCGTTTTCACTAGCCTTCCACAGTTTCACAGCCGAATTTATGATACAAATCTACTTGTATAGATCAGGGATAACAATAACTCATTTTACTTCAGTACTGGTAGAAGTGTTAATATTTTTACACCTGGTTTGTTATGTTGAAATATATGTATATTATTTAAATTGTTTAAAAAGTCGTAATTATTGATTAATCTATTTAATAATATAATTGTATGGATAAGGAATAATATCTAATGGATGGTCAATAGAATAACAAACTGCACAAATCTGCACTAGACAGTGAAAGCTGTTCAGGTTATTCCTCGGTCTGGTAGTCAAAAAATCCTTCATCCTTAAACAATTACTGCATAAAAACGCATACATTGGAAGTTAGTTAAAGAAATAACTTTGGTCTTTAGGTGCATCTTCACCTGAGCGTAGACCTCGAAGGGTCGGTCCCTTTTTTGTCTTGCTCACGGACTGAGACGATGTCGTGTTTTAAATCAAATTCACCTTTCTTATTTTCCCATAGAATCACAATTCAGAAATCATACAGCGTAATTCCTTCCGCCCTATAAGGGCTGTTTTGATACACGAAGAGCTTGTCCGACTGATCAACTTACATAATTTGACTAAGAAAAAAATCGTTACAATTTCGGAGCCGTTGGTTAAAATTAAGGGAAGGATAGATTGTTTTAATTTGAAATTTGAAATCATACTATTATGGAAGATTGTTTGTAATAAGAGTGGAATATGAAGTAATTGCGAGATTTTTTGTCAGGAATGAGGAATACGGTTTAAAATAACGAGAAGCAGTTTTCAGTTTTACGTTTGTTTATAATAGTTTACATGATATTAATTTGGTGATATATTTGCATGCAAATAAATGTCTCCCCGGTAGCGTGCGCTACTGGCAATCCGGAGAAGGCGGATTCGATTCCCCATCTGTCGGATTTTAAGAATTCTAATCATACAATTCTTGTGAAAATAATCTGTCAAGGCGTCTTCAAATTGCGGAGATCCATATACTTCATTTTGGGAACAAACATGGTACATAATATATATATGTGTGTGTCTCCCCGGTTAGTGTGGGTGGTAACGTTTATCAATTCACGGAAAAAGAGCCGCACGCGCGTACCCACGTGAAATAGCCTACGGCCGCTTCAGATTTTTTTAATATTTAAAAATACAGGGCTAGATTTTTATCACGAGTATTGCGAAAAAACTTCATGTTGCGGAGATCTGTATACTTTCGAAACGAACGCCTAAAAGAAATAATTAATAAATAGGAGCATTATAATTTTGAATGCATTAGTAGTCATCACATTCTTTTAAATACGAAATAAAAGTAAGGTGTGGTCAAGTGTTCTCACATTTTTTTGGAATCTCGAAGCACCTCAACCATCGAGTTTCTAAGCTATTAACGATCCAAAAAAGGAACGAAAGACCGGAAGGCGATATACTCGATGGCTTCTTGGAGGGAACCAGGTGCAATGCGAAGCAAAATGACTTACATTATTCCAATCTGTTTCCTTCAACACTTTTTTAATTCGTGTAATTAGACTTGTAACGAACAAGACAAATTGAGTGCCTTGCCTTCATCCGGTGTTTTATTTTTTTGTTTTTTAAAGCTTTGTCGCCTTGGCACTGAACATCTCGAAGATAAAAATTAGAATGCTTATACTGTGTAATTAGCTGCATTACTTGCATTCCGACGTTATGGTGTTGGATGACAATAGTGTAAAACAAACTTCATATCTCGAGATACATTTTTAGATAGGTAGTTACTAAAAGAAATACAGGTGAAACATCTTCACCTTTGCGGGGAAACAGGGTTAATTTTGAGTATTCATTTGCGTGTGTATTTGCCACCTTATAAGTAACAAATTTATGGTAGATCATGATTGGATACAAACATCCACACACACACATATATATAGTTAAATCTTTTCAATAGATTCAGTGTTTATCTCGCGGTATTTGCTGATAATATATTAATATATTTATGTAAATAATATATTTAAAAAGATTTTTGAGTAACTTGGTGTTTTTGATATAATATTTCATATTTAGCTCAGAATGAAGTTGAGATTCATCGTTGAGCAATGAAATTCAGTGCCAAGTGAAATGACGTATTATTTCTTTGAACGAAATTTGATATTGATAGAAAAAACTTGAACGAACTTGTACTGGCAAATTATAGATACACAAACTGCTGATTTAAATATCCTTATCACAATTATGACCTACAAATAATATTATTACAGTCCAATACACTGGATCAGTTACAACAATTTAATGTAGTTAAAGAGAAGACGTCCAGGCCATATATTGAAATTTGTCATTTTATTGTACACAGTGCTATCGAAAACATCAATACTTTAATATAACAATGACACCCAATTTGAAATATACACCTAGAATAAGTAGTCGGTGTTTTTTTCTAACCCACGTACTAACAATTTACAAGAAAATAATATCTACAAAACGTCCATATCGTTGGAACGTTTTCAGCTTTGAAGTTGAAATATAAGGTTAATAAAGATTGTATATTGGATATTGATGGTGAAATACAAATATATAATAACACGTTGGTTAGTCTACAACAAGTACGAAACATTTGAAATATTATATTGCATACATATTTTATACCGTAAATATGTTACAAATAAATTTTCGACCGTACCTATTGTAAATTATAATAATTTTCATATTGCCACTTTCAAATATTATTGATGTATTGTGTTATATCGAAAAAATGTTTTATTTACAGTAAAAAAATACACCAAATATTACCAATATAATATTCATAAAAATCCAAACACAAAACTTTAATTAGCAGCCACAAAACATTCAATAACTTTAAAAGTAGTACGTTTTTCAATATTCAAATAAATCAGGAAAGATGTAGTATATGGGATGTAAATATTTAGATTTCATATTACAGTGTTAATAATATAAAATTCATACTAAATATTAATTTGTTTCATTGAAATTTCAATCGCAATTTTTTCTCATTTGTTACTATGTGGGTTGGACGTCTTCTGCTTAACTATTGTACTTCCAATCTATATCCACACAGTCGAAATCTAAGGGTTAAGTTTATTTATAAATACAGCACAATATTTATGTTTTATTTATATATATTTACTCGGTAGCCGATTGATATGTGCGCTAATTCTGTGGCAGAATTTGTAAGTTCCAACCCCGAAGTTGTAAGAATTTAAACAGAATTAAGCTCGTCAATCTTACATTATTGACTACACTATATATGTATATATATTGACGAGCTTAAAGCGGATAATTATGCAGTTTTTTTAGTATTACATCAAAAGAAATAACATTAAAAAGTACTTTCTGATACTACTCAAAATGGCCAATATTTGACACAGAAGCTTTCTAGCATTGGGCCACACATAAAACATGACCTTACGATAATTTCAATCTCATAACGTACCCACGTTGACAGTTTGTGTGCAGAAGAATCTGCAATGCACGTGTGATCTTTGAGTTACTTCGTAAAAAAACCCACATGTTCTTAAAAATGTGGCTTTTTCCAGTGAATATAATTTTATATTTGGCCGTTGCTTCGTGCATTATAGAAATATTGTGCGAAATATGTGCGGAAACATATTGAACACATCTGTTGCCGAATGTGTCCTTGTCGCAAGTTATCAAACAAACGCAAAGGGACTTGTTCAAACTTGTTCGCCGATAATAAATTTGATATTGGATGTATTTAAAAGTTAACATGGGATACTTGGATAATAACTGTAATCATAAAATATAGATTATTATCTTAATTGTCACCAGCGCTACAAGCCGGGGTGGGCCACAGTAGATTGTGAAAATAAATAAATTACACAGTGAAATCGACTAATGTGATGATCTTAAAGGGGGCTGCACACGATCATTAAAACTTGCGCAAGTATGCATGGACGGTCAAAAATACGGTGACTGTGTATTAAATAATTTCCGATACTATAACACTATTATTCCATCGTTTCCGTCTTACGAACCTCACAAAGAGAGATATGAAATTAAAAAAAAAACAGACTTAAAATTCAGTTCAGACAGGAGTATCTCTAAAATTAGTTAGAATTACTAATTATCGCTCAAATACGTTTACTATTATTTTTATATCGGTTAATATTTTATTACCAACATTTTTTAAATAGTGAAATTGAATTTACCACTATTTTAATTTAGATTTGTAATATAAACTATTAACTTTCAAAACCCACAGTGCATTTTGTTGGTCAAATCGAGTATGTTAATATTAAGCATTGATAATAATTGAAGCATCTCATATCAATGAAAGGTTTATTTGTTATATCATTGTATACCAAATACACGTAGGATTACGTAAAATTAGTAATGTTTCGTTTTCAGGGGAGAAAATTGTGGTCACAACATGTCACCTTGATAGCTGATGAATAATTCGGTACGCGTCGGTTCAAATCCTACAGTGGCATTCTCTTTGATAATTCAAAGATGGAGGACTTGGTGGCCAATTGGTTTAGCGATTTAATGAGAATCAATGGGTGTAAAACACTAATTTCAATAGTCTTCGGAGTGAACGTGTTATGAAAAATTTTGATGTTGTCAGCAGTCAGTAATATTGTGTGTGATACACTCTATGCACCACCTACTACATCTGGATTATAAAACTAGATCAGGGGTGGGGGACCCACAGCCTTTTGGGTCCTCAAATAGACCTCTTTACTGGATTGAAACTTTACTGTTTTATTAATTTACAAAATGATGTAAGTTGAAACTTAACATGAAAACAATTAATGTGAAAAATCTGTTGGTATCAAATAATACTGCAGTCCCTATAAAAACCATGCAATTTCATGGTTCCATGACAACTGCACACATGACAAGTGATCACATGACATCTGCGCACACATTGAAGTGCTCAAACGAACACAGAAATTAATATTAAGACATTTTATACTTAATTTACGTAATTATAGTAAAGGTAGATATCATTAAAATAAAAATCTATATATACTATAATTACGTAAATTAAGGATGAAATGTCTTAATACTAATTTCTGTGTTAGTGGGAGCACTTCAATGTGTGCGCAAATGTTATGTGAGCATCTGTGCAGTTGTCTGGTTACCCAATTTCATATATGTTTTTTCTGTTTATATGAAAAGCTTTTGTAGCTCAAACGAACAAAATGTATCGGCAGCGAGTCGTCACTATGATATGTCTACTCTTTTATTTACTAGACCTGCAATTTATTCGAACACGAAACAAAAACCCCAATAAGCCCCAATAGGGACGGACTGTTAAATACTTGACGTAATATTTTTTTTATTACATCAAGTATACATATTCCCTGAGTTACGTGAGTGCTCTTTTCAAATCTTTGAAATTCTTGAGTGCTACAATGTAACAGTCGACCAACCTACAAAATTTGCACGAAATATAACTTCGGTACAGAAATAGTGTCCTATTTTGAAAATACAAAAGTACGCATTTGAGTAATTGTAATCAGGTCAAAACATTATTGGCAATAAGTCACGCTCTAGAACTTACTCTAGATGAAATGCAGCATGCTCCCAAAATACAATTGATCAGTGTAATTGTTGCTTTAGTTTGAAGTTTTCGTCAATGATTCATAAAATAATATATTACGAATATTACAATTTGTTTACTCATTTATATGTATGGATTCCTTTAAGTTATAGCCAAAACAGCCATTATCATCAGCCAGAGTAAAATCACTCCATCTATAATAAATCAGTTTTGATAGTATGATGTTCATTTTGATAGGAAGTTTCTGATTGTATATTTTATAATCACCATACACCACTTTTAGTTTATTACATTATTGAGATTGCAAACAAAGTTGTTAAATTTGCTTGGTGAAAGGTGGACAAAGAATCATTTTTGGGCTCAAGTTGAAATAATTAAAGCTTTGTTGATTTACATACAATTTATATAGAATAGATAGAAAATATGACTGATGGTGGTTCAGTTCGTAAGGAATCAGTTATACAAAGTGATATTTTCATATACAGTTTCATAGGAATCTTTGGGTAACATTTCTGAGACAGAAATAGTCCAATAGTAATCGAGTGGAAAGAAAGCCATATCTGAGTCTAACTTTATAGCTTCTGTGATTTCGATGTTTACGGCAGTGTAATTTTTGAGTTTACTTTGAGAGTAATTCGGCATTCAGTAAGTAAGGCATGATGCTTAAATATGAATTCAAAGATGAGCTTTTACGGAGTAATTAATTGTGTGATTAAATCAACTGTAATATTTGATTTTCCATAATTCATTACGTTACCACATAATCTATGGAGTATACTATGGGATAAAGAGCATATCAAAGATTTATTTGTAATGGTTTAGAAGTAACCTCCCATAACTTTATTTGGCGTGCACTAGAATGCGCCTGATCCTAGTCTGAATCTGTTGTATTCAAATCTCAATCAAAAGAGGCTTTCTTGGATTACGTAATACGCCGCTTTTTCAAAAGCTACAATATTAGCTTTTGTAATAACCAAAATCAGCTGATCTGACCAAATATCAAAACGGCTGGATATACGTTTCCGTTATAATCGAAGTAATTAAGACAACTAAAGAATTTTATTAGCATGTAATTCTTTACACAAGCAAATAGAAAATTGAATTCAATAAAATTATCTTATCTTACAGATCTTGGAAATAAAACCTTTTAAGAGCTACAGTATTGTTAAGTCAATTGGTTATCTATACCTATACTTTACTTGAAAACAAAAAATATAATCATGTGTATGTATGTGACAAGGTTTCCTTCCAAACAGTAAAAAGTAGCGACGTGAAATATTCATATGTAATTTTGACTGCTATTTCTAGGTCAACTGTGTTATATTAAACGTTTAAAATCATCACCAATGATCAACAAGAGATTAAAAATATTGCATCCAGCCAAGGATTTAAATAAATCGTTGATGAAATGGTTTGAATAATAAATGATTTTGAATTTATTTCAGGCAAATTCGGTCAATAAAGTTAGTGTATTTATAATAGGAAACTCTGGCATCTACTGAATCTATGGAAGTAGAAGAGATTAGGTCAAGTTTACGGAGGGAACAAATAAAAAAATACCATAAATATGGCACTTAAAATAAAAGTATATCATATTCATTGATCAACGAGCCTTGTAATTGCAGAATAAAAAACAGTAAAATAAAATTGCTTAAAACAGTCACATCCGTTGTACTACTACCTGCAACCAATCAACTCGAGGATGTATAATTTCTCCACTTAAATCACACAGGACAATTATATTTACAGGTGTTTCCTGACCATTGTTGACTTTCGAACATAACATTGAAAGTCATCCATAACCAACCCCAAAAAAAATAATTTCCTGTGTAATTGGTGCAACTCCGATACACATGTTTGATCAATCTCATTTAAAAATCGGACCATTTCGAATAAATTACACGGACAAACGAGCACGCGCAGGCCTCGCGCGAACTATCACTTCCGTTTGGCGGTCTTTTGTATTTTTTTACATTATGATTTTCTCACGCTCTTTGTTGTTTATGGTCATACCCTCGTATATTTACGATTTAAACATCGCTCTCAGAATTAATTTATAATTTTAAGCAAACCAGGATACAATTAATAGACACAACATATAGTTATTTGTAAAAGTGTCAGTGCGCTATGTTCTACGTAACGTAAAAACTGGACACACGTCATAATGGTGGACCCCAATACACCTCCCATAAGCGAAAATGCAGCTAGTGCCAAAAAATCATTAGCCAACACATGTATGAGTCAACACACTTGATGAAATCCTTAACATAATTTTTTGATACAATTAATAGAAAACCAGTACAAATTGTACTCTACAAATCATCATAACGTATTCTTTATAAGTTTTTGAAGTAAGATTAAAGTAAAACATGATTTATAAGTAAAAACACAATATGTGATACGCATTTGCTGACATTTTTGCAAACGTTGACGTACTGTTTTTTTGCTGATAAATTATACATATTGAGCAGCAATTAAAAATGCGATAAAATCTGTTTTCTCAAAATTTTACCTTTGCCATTAGCTGCGTTTTTTGCTTATGAGTGCAGTATAGACGTCTGCCGCAATTTAGATTTGATTCGTTTTGGAAATCACAAAGTGCCAGCCACCTTGAAAGGATCAATTATACATTTAACTAAGCAGACACATTCAAAAAATGGTTGCCCTGTTTAAAATTACGAGATAAATGACCTTCAAATTTTTATAAGACCACCGGCAAACAAAATACACACAACAATCATTCATTAAGATTTCATTCAAACACGAATGAATGAAACAAAGGCAGTAATGAAATTCTACGGCAATTTTGCATAACAAACATCTTGGGTAGTCACCTCTCTCTCATTTGTTAATTAAATGGATAAATCCGTCCCTCTTTATTACTCGAGTCACACTGAAACACCTGGCTACGTTTGAACTTACAAAAATTATCCGTCTGGACTCCTTGACACATTAAGAACCGGATGAAACGTTATTAAAACATACGCTTGATTCAATTCTGTGGCCGCATCGTTTTATGTTTAATATGTATTTGTATCAACATCAGTAGTGATGCCAATACAGAGAGCAATGACTGTGCTTAACGAAATTTCATAGATTATTGATGTATTCCACCTTAGTGAGAGCAAGTATAAATATCTGGAGATAGATCTGTCTAAATCTCCCGACAAGCGACTTACCTCTTTACTCGTACTCATATCTATTGTTATTTTTAATTACTTTGTTTCTTTTTTAGAGGTTTTTGAAAAATATGTATACTCTTTCTAAGTCTACAAGATGATCGATTTCATAATGTGTAATCTTTTTAATCTTAACCAATTTCAAGATCCATGTTCTTCAAATTTGGAGCGGACACGATTGATAACATTGTATTAGTAAATAGTTTTTTTTATTTGCAGTTGACGAATTTGATTGCTCATTTTGTAAATATGGTTAATATTTTTCAACGAAAAGAAAATGTTGATTTTTACTAATGTCAATTTTGTTGTATTATATGTGTGAATTTACTGACTAAAGCCGCAGATACGATAGATGTCGTGGCGATAGAGCGACGGCGACAAAACAACGAAAACAGAGATACAAAATAGCTATAAATATGTGAGTGAACAAGTGAGTGAGTTGTTGTGACTGACGCACTGCGGAACTTGCTCTCTTGCTCACTCATCTATTTATACATATCTATTTCGCAGCTCTGTTACGGTTGCTTTGACGCGGTCGCTCTACTATCCTCACCGCGGTCCAACAGTACATAATTTTATTCCAAAAATAAGTCAAAATATATTTTTTAATTGTTGTCATGTATAATAAGAATTATACGAAGTCCTGACGCCTTCAATCAATGTGTTAGGATACATACCGTGAGAAAATATTCCCAAAGCTATGACCGCTTCATAATCCTCAGCGCCCCTATTATAAACGTCGAAAATACAACGCACCCCTCAATCAAAAATGTATTTTATTGCGCAATGATATTGATATCAAAATCGTTTGAGTGGCGTCCACATTTGGGGCGTTACGAACGGTGAGGGGAGCACACCCTTTTCATTGTAATAGTATTGTTATACAATATTCTTTATAGGGCTTTCCCATTCATGAAATTCTCACAACTGGCTGGCAAATATAGGCCACCTGCGCGTGCATCTGTTAAAAGGGAATTTCATTATATAATTGAAAAATACCTAAGCAATTTCACTTGTTATATAACATAGATATGTATATACATGTTTTATAAAAACTATAAGATCCAGATTCCTTCTCTTATTCTTTCCATATATGGATCATATCGCACCACGTTGCATTTCCAGGATCTTCTGACACCCACCACTAACTTTGTATCCGCCTATATCATCGTGGCATCTACGAAGAACGTCTGATAGATTCCGTGAACAAGACACCAGAAAAATCACAGTTGGAAGGCATCTGCAGTATAATATGTCACAGTTAGTGACAGCTTCGCTGCACCAGAGCTGTTTGATTTATTCTGATATTCCATGTTTCAAACGAAGCCATTTCACACAATCTCCAGAATCCACCAGAATCTCAATGCTTATAATAAATACGGTTACTTTGGGACTTTATTGGGTGCCACGTTTCAACTCTATAGAGTAGCACTGACAGAATGGATGCTTTCAACAGACAGCATGTGAAGTGATGTGATAAGCATTACATAATTCGCCTCATAAGCAAGTATGATATTCAACAAAGCCTGGTCGACGCTTGGATGCTTGGATCACCATGACTGGTTAAGAACGGTAAAGTCCAATGATTTAGAATCAATGTGGTTAATCTATATACGCCACTTGAAGTTTGAAAATAATGAAATTGTTTGTTTATCCAAGGAGGAGGTACGCGATGAAAAATAATAATATTTTATTCTTTCCATTAATGCCATATAAAATGTCCTTCCAGAATCTCTAATATAATTGGTACCATATATCAGTGATTTAAAAAAATATTTTCTTATTGCCAAATATGTGCGTCCTGTCCATAATTGACCCTTGTTATTCCATCCGCATTATCCCAGGTGTTCCCCATTCACCAGGCCAACAGGGTAAGAAGGTAGAGACCCGCAATCTCTATTGCCCCTTCATTTATTGTTATTTGTTGTTGGTTTATTGTGTCATAAGGGTAGGAAGCAGGTTGGTGGTTGGTGTGCGTAGCAAACAAGATTAGCGTCGAAAGAGCAGTGGCGTTTCTGATGAGACATAAAAAAATATTACAATAAATATTTTAAAAAAAATAGAATGAGAATCCCATTTTAACCCATTGTTTGCCTCTCTTTATAATATATATAATTTAAAATATGCATACATTAGACCTTTTCCACGTAGAATTCTTTCAATACAAATTCGTAACCTTTTTTTAAGCTGAATGGTTTTCAAGAGAATATAGTGTCAGACAATCACTCAAACTATTGTAAATCTAGTTTTACATCTTTGATTTTTTTCTATATGTAAAAAAGTTTGAATCAATTACTTTTACATTTATTATTTTTTTGCTGTAAATATCTAATCAAAATAAAAAAAACGGTGAAGGAAATCATGATTTTTTAAAATATTTTACTATACCCTTTTCGGACCCAAAGCGGAGCATATGGATCTACACAGTGTGAAGATATCCACTCCGAAAATGAACTATATCGATCTGCCTAATGTGAAGACGAAATGGAGAATATAGATCTTCGTGATATGAAGACGTCTTGACAGACTATTTTTCACGAGATTCGTTTGTCAGACAATTGCTCAACCCAATGGGCAAATAGTCCTGTATTTTCAGATTTTAAAATTCGACAGATGGGGAATATAACCCGCATTCCCCGTATTACTAGACGCGCACGTTACCAACTACGCTAACCGGGTAGGATTATTTACTCTGTATCAATTGTTGTACTATTCTGTTAATAATTATAAATGTATTATAATTTTAACGAATTAATTGTTCTCATTTATTCCATAATTATTTAGTATTGATCACATTAAATTCATTTAATACAATATGACACATGTGTTTTTTAAATATTACACTTTGTCGAGTGGAAGAAACATGTTTCAAATTATATAAAAACATATCTTGTAATAATATAATAAAATGTGACTCATTTTTTTTGTGAGTTTTAATGATTGACCATCAAGTTAATCAATTCTTAGATCTTATATTCAACATAATGCAAATAAAAATAATAAATAAACAATAATGCATTATTAACAGAGTATAAATAAGAATTTAAATAATATTGTGCCATTTAGTGACGCCACTGAATGAGAGGTAGCTTAAATTAAAAATAAATAGTGCAATTCCAGCCTGCATGAGATGAACACTAGCGGCATAGTAAAAATTATAGTGTGGGAACTTTTGGCTACTTGCAATAAAATGCAATAGAAATAAATAATGCGCAGCTGGACACTAAACAGTTATTAAAACACTGATTGATATTTTTTTCCAGCGATATTCAACATATTTCTTTTAATTCTATTCATTATAAAGAAAACATATAATCTTTTAGTTTATGATTGATTGTCATCTTCGATTCGATGTATATAGATATAATAACAATATCTTATAATATTTGTATATTTTGGAGAAAAACTATAACTTACGACTCTTAGGAGAATGAAGACAGTAAATTGTTTGTTGAACCGTTTCAAAATGTTGGCTGTGTTCGAAGAATTTTTTATACGCGGGGCTAGTGCTCGGATTTTTTTTACTCATGGGACATATCATATCAAAGATTTTGGCAATGACAAAGACTTGTATTGACTGTTTTTCACGAGAAATAGGTTTTAGTCGTGTAACTCCTTTGAAGGTAGATAATTCTGGGCCTATTAACATGCTGCTTTGCTTCTTCTCCGTCTTGAACAACCACCGGATACTACCCACAAGATGTAGTATGTAGAGTTAAGGATTGGTATGGCCCGGAAGAATACAAAGTAAATGATGAGTAACAGAGAATCCTTGAAGCGCCAGGTGCACCCATATACACAACATATGGAGCAGATATCGAAAAGAAGAAGTACATGTATTATTGACTAAGTATTGTTATATTATCTAATGATATTCATTATAATTAAATAGGTTAAGCCCAATAGATCAATGTTTTTTTTTTCGTTAATTTCAATAGATTAGGGATAATTTTGTTGTCTCCTATTATTATTTTCAATAATGATATTTACTTATTTAATACCATAAATAGTAAGTTACAATAGGTTTTAATGGTAGTATGTTATATGTTCGCTCACCGCCCACATATAATGTAGCCTGAA
>JAGVSQ010003056.1:0-22707 GCA_022683975.1 Rhyacophila evoluta | reverse complement strand
AGGAATGAAAAACAGCTGATGTTCTCGATTTCTTAGGTAGTTATCAGGGGCATACTCCCTTCTCTTTATATCTCCCCGGTAAATAAGAGGTTAGTTTGCACACTTCGGAATCAAAGATTGCGGGTACGAATTCCACAGCTGCAGGATTTATAAAAATCAAAAGATGTAGACCTAATGGATGGAGTAATCGGCTGAAAACCAATTCTTCTGAAAATAGTCTGTCAAAATAAGTCTTGACAATGCGAACGTTCATATTCTTTGTTTCTGTAATGATCGCGGCCTTAGTTTAAATAAATTTAAACTACATTCTAGAAATTAATGAACAGAGAATAATATGTACTTTTCGTTAAAATCAATTTATTATTTGAATTAAATAAATTGACATGAATAATTTGTAGTAATCTAATAATGAATAGACACACTGTTGAGCTATTTTGCATTTTTTTTTATCTTGTCCGCTTTGAAAGGACATACAGCTAAATCCCGCTATAGTAAATATTGAAATACAGAAATTTCCAATACAACGAACATATCATGGTGGACCGGACTAAATAATATACTTATTTTACACTCCTTTATAACGAAATTTCAGTTTAACGAAACAAAACGGGTGGTTCCATGGGTTTTGTTACAACGGGGCTTGACTGTATATGGATCTCCGCATTGAGAAGCACTCCACTTTTCGAGCGAACTTGGATATATACATTATAATAATAATCCTTGAAGGTCAATCCTATAACTCATATATAAAATAATAACACATAGGTAATATATTGTTTTGAAGAGCAAATTCGTGTGACCTTGGCTTTTAAAGGTCACTCGTTATTGAAACAAATTGCATTATAATGTGTTTCGCATTTCCAAGAATTGCGTGGATCCAGTATGGATTTACATGATCACCGTTACCATTCCGTGTCGTTGCATTCAGTTCGACGTGTTAGGGTGCGTCCAGGTTGAGCAATGAATAAGCGAACGAAGGCTTATTTTGTACTGTTTTAAGCCTTCGTTCGCTTGTTTTTGGCCCAGTCTGGACGTGGCCTTAGAAAATTGCGTTACGAATTTTCTGTCGAGTTCTCATATTAAATTAAGTATTTTTTAAGCGCTACCTTTCATTGTAACCTTTGATAAAGAAAATTTTATTATTTTTAAACCTAGTTTATCTTTCATATTCACTGTGGGCAACATTCCAAACTAATGGTAGAAGAAAATATACAAAACAATTGTCGTCGACATGCTTCGCTGTTATGCCTATTCTAACTAAACTTTGTTATTTTTTGAAGAAATATCGCTCGCCGTAGAATAACCCATGACGGAATTATCCATCAGATACCATGTCGTATTCGCCGAATGATCTGACAAATGGTCGAACCGAATCAAGGATTGTTTCCCTCTCAACTGGTATATAGGGGGTCTCTAGAATGTGATTAGCGTCATACAGTTCGCAACTTAGGCGTATGGGTATATTAAACCAAGCTGTCATAATTTACAAACAAAACCATGGTAATTATTTGAGATGGTCTGAAATCGTTTTGGCTATCTTCATTTGACACTTTAACATATATGTTTTCTTGCCTTTGGAGGAGGTGCTCCACAGCTTCTGACTTGTATGCGCATGTATTGCAGTCTAATGCTTGCACCACAGCTTATCAACCACTATGATTTTGGGACTTGAGAATTGTTAGAACTCTATAATAGTATTTTTTTTAGATTTAAAAATCGTTTTTTAATCGTCTAAATAACACGTTATTTAATGGAATTAATGAAGAGTGACATCAATATCGCGCGTCATGGCCAACATGCTGACATTGCCACCAAAGACGGTTGATCTTGCAGTATAAAATAAAATGTGTTATTATTATGAAACGAATTACATAATTTAATGACCATAGGTAGTTAACCTTTGCGGCGGCGGCTAATTTAACAATCAACAAGAGGAAATCGTGCAGCGCGAACTTCCGTGTGTACATGTCATGTCACATACTTATTTATTGTTATGATATGTTGATTGATCCAATAACAATGAATGTTTCATGGTATCGAATGAGGTAATTGAGCGAAAAGGGGTGACGTTGTTGCGTGTATTTGACTTTTACAGATATTCTTTTGCTAGTATAATTGGTTGTCAGCCAAATGCTTAACCAAATGGGGATATTTCTTGCATTTTCAGACTTCTCTGTTGAAATCCAGCAGTTATAGAAATCAAACTCGCAATCTTCGGCACTGAAGTATACCAACTAACTTGTCATAGACAAATAATTACAAATGTATAATTGGAATTCTAATACATATATATTGAATTACGGGAAAGTGATACGTGATAAGAAAATGAGCTATGCAGCCACTCGTCACCACAAAAGTGCTGGACTTCGACAACGTGCTGCAGATACCTCAATATAGTCTAAATCTAACCTGATTATTTTTCGACACAGTTGGATGTCAGCACGAAATTGGTACCGATCTGTTACACAAAAATTTTCACGTCCCAATCGTTCGATCCTGGCCGATTTGACATCATTAGATGGAGTAAGGATAAAAAAATATAAATGTGTTCGATTCATTTCTTTCGGCCCGTCGAGACGTTTTTACGTAAAAACTAGCGGCCAGCCTATTTATTATACGTGAACGTGCTTTCATATATTTCAATTACTACAAAGTGTCAGATTCGATTTGACAGACTTTTTTATTAATTTGTAATATTTTAAACATATTTTTATGTTACATACTAGTGTATTGTTTTGTATAAAAACACAATGATAATAAGTGACAGTGGAAGAACAGATGGTATATTGTTACGTTAAATGTATGGAGTGAACGGCAGCTGTCAATTGCATACCCCATTACCGGTTGCCTTCGTATCCAACTACATATTACTCAGTATCCAAAGAGAGCGGTCACCCATCCATTTCTATTATCCATTATACGTATTCAATATTATTTATCATCTAACTGAAATTTTCATTTACTGCGATAAGTCCATTTTATAATGGAGACATGTTAAAAATCGTAATTTTTAATAACAAGTCAATTAGTTCAATGGTTATTTCTGTTACTTCATTGATAATGTTATCACCTGAGTAAGAGTGAGTATAGATTGATGCTACTGCGTTAATTTTTAGAGTACGATCTATGTAAATTTTTTGGTCAGTGGCGTAGCTATAATTCAGCGCCATGCAAGTAAAATCGTGCACGCATGGTTTTTTGTTATTTTAGTTATCACGCTACATGCAAATTTTTACTTCCTACCAGAACTTGGGCCCCCATGATTTGTGCGCTTGGAGCAATTCGCTCTAACTGCTCCTCGGTAGCTACGCCACAGTTCTTGGTAGGCTCTCTTTCTCTCCGTTGCAATTTTTCAAATTCTCTCTTTAGTATTTACTTTTATTTACCGTTACGTTTACGATATTTTTTTCTTTGTTATGTTTTTTTAAATATGTTTTAAGATAAATTAAAAGTCTCTCGCTATTATTGTAATTATGTCGTTTCAAACCTATAATTTGTAATATTTTCAACATGTAAAATAAATGTATAAGATTATCAATGCCGAAATAGCTATTAAATAAACTTATTTAAATGTATAATCAATTTTTATAAAATTATTAGGTTGGGTCATAAATAACTTCCTCCCAGGCAGTGATACCTGTTGTTGTTCTCGCACACAATGCGTTGCCCAGATAAGGAATTTTTATTTTCGTTACGCATGTAGATGTTTGGTTAGTCTTTAGACTCCAGTTTACTGTTGTACAAGTTATGTTTATTTTATTTTTTAACCTTGTAAATATATACTCGTAAAATCCACTTTCGCTAAATGATGTCTAGGTAATTTAAACAAGGCAATAGTGCTATGACAACGCCTCAAAAAATATGCGGTATGTACGGTGAAGGACTGATAACCGATCGGATAGTTGAACATTTGGTTTGTCAAATTTTGTTCTGGAGACTTGACCTCGAAAGACGAACCAAGGGGGGTTGCTCTTCAGATTTTGATGACAATATTGGAACAAAATCCACGTCAAACAACAAAATGGATTACTTACGAAAACATCGCAGTGGCTTGATAAGGATCAACCTCCTTCATCAGATCCTAAAGCAGGCATTTACGGAGAGAGAAAAAAAAACAGCGTGTATGGTGGAATTGGTTAGGGATCATTGATTATGAATTCTTAAATTGGAACGAAACGGTTACTGGAAATACGTAGGTTCAGCAGCTGCAGAGTTGGGGAAAAACTGCTGGAGAAACGCCCTGCAAGCTCAACCGCAAAATGTTATTCCGTTGCGTCATAATGTAAAACCACATACAGCAAGGGTGACTCAAAAAATTTTTGTCGAACTTGGCTGGTCTGTTTTACCTCATCCAACATACTTCCCAGGCTACCACCTTCTATGCACCTTGCAATAAAATTTAACTCTGACCAGGCAGTAAATAAGGTTGTCCAAGACTTATTCCAGTCCAAGCCAGCCAAATTTTATGAGGAAGAAATCGATAAATTAAGAAAACAATGGGAACAGGTCATATTAGATAATGGCGAATACATTTTACATGAATTTATGCTATTTTTTGTGTTCTTGAAAAATAAATATATGAAGAAAAACGTTTTATTAATGACTAAATTAATATTTATACAACTACTGAGAGTACTGTAGCTACTCGATTTATAACGGAGTTATGTTCCCTCACTTTGGTCACAAGTCAAAATTATTGAATTCAATACAAAAGTCCTAAATGTGAAAATCAATATTTATCATAAATAACATTATACAAAATGATACAATGTATTATTATATATACAAAATATCTGCCTGGCTACTGCAACGATAAATATTAATTAATTTACAACCAAACATTAAGATGTAAATAATTATTGTAGCGCGTTGTAATTGAGTCAAAAATTTACATACACAGTTAGATACACTATCTACATATACATTATCCATATTATGAAACTTGTTTTTTTTAAATTTATAAATGATTAATTTTGTTTTTCAATGCCGAATGCAGCTAACAATTTATTTTTGTTATTACTATGTATTTTCATCGTCTTTTTATCTAAATCAAAAATTGGGTCATTATACAAATCCTTGAGACATTCAAAATTTATCTACGCTTCGTAAATTATTGATAATTTACATTTTATGAATTATTATGAGGGACGAATTTACACTTGAGGGTCACTGATAATTTGTATGTATTGATGTGCCAAAAACAAAAAAAAGTATTATTTAAACCTTTGGCTGCTACGATGTTTCTGGTAATCTTATGGTTCTCATACATCTGCAGTTCGGGTCTGTTAGTCCATTATAATGATTAGGATTAGAGCAAGTCACACATTGTACAGTCCGCATCAATAGTTTCATACTACATGCCATGCTCGCCTCGCATGCTGCCTCAATCCTAAACATCGCCTTGGATAGACAATCCACGGACTGCAGGTATACTGAAGACGTACAGGCACCATTATAATCCTGGCGAGAAATTTACAATGAAGAACCATTTAAAGCTATATTTTATATCTTAGTTCTTCTAGTTACATAAAATTCTTTGATATGACTATGCACAGAAAAATTTGTTTGATAAATTGTGTAGCTAATTATTTAATAATAATTTTTTTGTACTGTGTACACTCCGAAAGTAGAGTGCATTTATATTGATCTCCGTATTGTCATTACTTGTGTTAACAAATTTCTTTTCACGAGGATTATCAGAAAATTTCTCAACCCATTAGGCATCGAGTCCTAATACTGACTAAATATTGTATATTGTATATAGCCAGGTATTGAAATAAAGTTATAATAACAGGATGAACAGAATTTGATAAAAATAACATGAGTTTAAATCCACTCCCCAGGCAAAGGTGCGTAAAAGCTACATGAGTATACAATGTAGAAACGTTGAATATTTCTTATCAATTTTTATCGTAAATTGAGTATTGTGTACACAATATCATAGTATACGTACGTATTTATTTATATGTTTTCACCATTATTCATAACAATTATGAATGGTAATTATTGATTGAACAAAGTTATTCATATAAAAACTCACCCAAATTTTACCAAAATAATAAATTGTTGTGGAAATAAAAAATAAACAATGTAAATTTCGATTATACTTTTCTTGGATTAATTACTGCAAGTCATAGTATTTAATTATAAGATACATACAATAGATACATTGTGTTACGGTGGTCCAAGTGAAAAAACTCGATCGATCTGTTACGCTTTCCAATGTTACCAGCGAGTGGAATTCATTTAATCGACAGCGCACGTCGGAAATAACGTTTCAAATACAATATTATGTAAAATATAATTTAGCGTTTAAAAATACAATACTTATTGTGATTTGAATTTAGAGAATAAATGTAACAGTTTACACACGATGGTTTTAGATAAATACCTATATTATGTGTAACACGTAACATATGTACTTATAGTATATGTAATTACTCGTATATATATGACAGCTAAATATATAAAAAAACGGTGTTCAAGACCCATCTAATCTTATCTAACTCAGTCTGACCTAACCGAACTTATCATCACCTAACCTTACTCGACCTAACCTTACTTAATTAACTACTAAAACTTGTCCTGGTATGCATGGTGTGGCATAATAAAAACGGCCGTACATTCATATAATTTTTAATTTCGGCATTTGGGTTTTTAATACTGTTTTAAGAAATAGCGATTTCAAAAGATGCATTAAAAATTTTGGGATTTCAAGAAATTCATTCCATTTAAGCATATACGAGTATGTTTTCAAAAATGTAGAATAACTATCGAATCTTAGCCCAGCATTTCAATTGAGAAATTATTATGGAATTTTTATTAATCTGTGTTTATTTTATATTTTCCAGACCCTGATCAACATGGCATACTGTTGCCTGTTCGTGATCGGGCGCTCCATCCAACGCGTCGTCTTTGGAGAACTTCGCGTCTCCGAGCGCCAGCACATCAAGGACAAGTTCTGGAACTTCGTCTTCTACAAGTTCATCTTCGTGTTCGGCGTCATCAACGTGCAGTACATGGACGAGGTCGTCCTCTGGGGCGCCTGGTTCTCCGCGCTGGGCTTTCTGCATATAATTGCCCAACTCTGCAAGGATCGCTTCGAATACGTAAGTGTCAACGTTAACATCTCACCATAACTTTCTTTAAATACATTTTTGCATATCTGTACTATAAAACATAAAATACACGCCTGTGTCTGTCTGTCACAAAAACTCATCCCAAACGGTGAACACTAGCGAACTGGAATTGTCACATGTTATTCGACCACCATTTATAGGTCAACTGTTTAACATTCAACTTTTAAAATCATCATCGATGATCAGCAGCAAGACACTAAGAATATTGTATACAGTCTAGTATTAAAAATTGTAGTGGTACGAATAAAACTTATTTGAATAAAGAAAAAGAAGTTTGATTCTATTCAATGCAAAGCCGGATGATAAAGCTAGCTTAGTATAGTTATGTTTTATTTAAAAATGTTCAGTGGATTTGGTAGATTTTATCAAATAGATTTTTATGGGAAGCATTGGTGAAACCACAAACATTCCATTGACTAAATGCAAAATTTCAAATAAATTTAAAAGAACTTATTTTTTAATGGACAAATCACTGACAAGTAGAATGTTGAAGAAAAGGTTATTCAACCAAGTCCACTATCTTATTTTTCGTCCTACGAGAGTCCTTAGTTAACTAACATCAAACTGCATCTACTGAAAGATGTAGAGAAATGATTCTGATATGACCCGGAAAGTGTGAAAGTGCTGGGTAGCGTTAGTATCGATATGCTCCACTTAATGAACATATATTGGCTATGGTAAGGGAAAAGGATCGTAACCCTCAATTTGTTAAAGTAGCTTTTATTTGATAGTCAAAATATATAAAACTTAAAAGGATATAAGCTGAAAATGTTAGATTAGTTTCTAAATTTAGCTTTAAAGTTTGAAAAAAGATGGCCAGTGAAATTACCAACCAGAATTATCGGTTTCCACCTAATCAATATTATTGCTTTTTCTTAAATAACTTATTACACTAATATCATATTGAGTAAATAAAACACCATTTTTAGTCTTCATGTACTTCAAGGTTGTGTCTATATAATGTTTTGACATTGGCCCAAAATCATTAAATAACCGTTTTTGTGTCTTCTGTAAAAAATGTTCTGTGTGGCTTACGTCTTTTTTCTTTTCCACGGTCGATATCAAACAAATAGACGAATGAATGCACCAGGCTTTGGCTTGTGTATAATTTCAATATTTTGAATTAGAATGGAAATGTGTTAATATTAAGTGAAATAAATAATTCTCGCATTATCTGCTGTCACAAGCCACGTTGTAATCCCTATCCGACTAATGTATGGCGTGGATAGACGAACGTGAATTAGATTTTAAACTTTCGTCTGAAATGTCTATTTTAAATTATTTAAAAACGTCTGCATTTAAATGTATATAAGACTACCATTCTAGCAAAACCGTACATACAAAATATCACCCAGTATAGGCAACAGGTCTTTCACTTTTAAGATGGTTGGATTTTTCTCAATTCACAAAATCGGCTTCTTTCTTTGGAGTAGTTATATGTCCACAGTGTAAAGATTTGTCTTCTCGAAGATTATATACACATTAAAAATGTCTTCATTGATTGTTTTTACCAGTTACGAGATTAGAATGTGAATGCTTATTAATTCGGTTACCGAGGTGACAAATGAAAATTCGATATTTATTCTCATTAGTTGTTAGATACATGTAATTAGTAATTAGATACATGTTTGTATCTAATTAATGCTTTCGCATGATGTTTTTATATTGTGGTGGTGGCACGTCTTATTATTATGTCAGTTTTTATTAAACATACTTCGCCGGGTGGAAACAGAAGAACATCGATCGTCCATTAGTCAACTCGAGCTTAAATGATCTCTCTTTCTCTCTCTCTCCCCTAGCAACTGTGTATGTCAGTGTATCCCAAACCGTAATCAACAATATATCTTTATAACACAATCTAAAAACAAGACGACATTTTCCAAAATGAAAATCATAATGTTCTACGCAATTTACAGGGTAAAGAAGTAATCTTGGCTACATAATATTACTAAATATGTATTCTAAATGTGTTACTCTCACAAAACGTGGTCTAGAGAAAAGCGCGGCGCTTCGTTGCCAGACATTGTGGGCTAAAATGCCACAGTTTTTAAAATTTGAAAAAAAGTTAGGATCGAAAATGCAGGACTAAATGTATATAATACAATATATTGAGCAATCGGCTGACATAAACTGTCTGGATAAGACCAGATATTACAGAGATCCATTTTTTTCATTTCTGGGGTTAACATCTTCACAATGTGGAGATCCATAAGCTTTACTCTAGGAGCGGATGTATTCTAAAAAAATTGATATGGGATATTTAATTTTGTGCATTATATATATATATATATTATACCATGTTCGCTCCCAAAGTGGAGCATATGGATATAGACAGTGTGAAGATATCCACTCTGAAAGTGGAGTATATGGATCTCCGCAATGTGAAAACGTCTTGAGAATTGTTTCTCAGATAATTGCTCAACCCAATGGGCATCCAGTCCTGCATGTTATGGATTTTTAAAATCCGACAGATGTGGAATCGACCCCGCATGCCCCGGATTTCTAGGCGGACACGATACCTACTGCGCTACCGGGGAGACAATTATATAGACATATATATTTGAAAAACGCTGGTATATGTCAAAAATTACTGACCATTTAATGGACATCGCATTGTTTATTTTTCCCCAGTATTCTACGTCAAATTTTCACATGATAACACATACATTAATTTTTGTTGTTGTATACCTACCTGTATTATCAAATTTGATAACGTGACCTTGTACTATCGCAAGCAAGAAAAGCAATTTAGATAATCAATACCTTTCAGAAATTCAATCTGTCTGAACCTAGTATAAATTTTCCTCTATTTACTAGTATCTTTATTACCATTAATTAGTTATACTCGTTATTACAAATTTATTTAAATACTTGGCTCAGTGGAACATTTTTTTCTATTGATGATGTTAAAAGTTGAAGATAAAACGGTTGACCTAGAAGTGGCAGTCAAAATTACATATTAAAATTTCACGTTGCTACTGTTCAACGTTTGGGAGGAGTTCCTGTGACAGCGTGACAGACAAACACACACATGTACTTTCTGTTTCATTATATAAATTACTGTCAATTAAATTGGAGACATTTTCGTAGGTAAAATTGGTTGAACTAGATTTTTTATATATGTATGTATAATAGTATTCGCAATCAGCATTTTTTTTTAATATTTAAATTCCTGTTTTATATTCACAAATTTAATTATTTCAATGTTTTTTTCCATTCACGTAATAAACTAATAAATTATGTAGCTGTTCTAAAAAAATCTATCTGACAAAATAATTAAAATAAATCAATAGGGAAATAGCAAAACAGAATGAAATCGACCATAGTCCAAAACGAGTTATACGGTGTATAAAATAATACCATACAAGCTATAATTCTGGATATGTCTTTTCGACTAACATCGATTAGAAAATTATAATTTTACAGGATAAGTTAGGTTACGCCATTAGACTATCCCATTTTCTTTCCTCTTCTTCCCACGTAGACGACAAAAAATATATCTATATACTAGATAAACATGCTTCAAAAGACAACACTATGGTATAATATATATTACTAACATTATTGTTTGATTTGGTGTGCGATATTTTTCGTGCTATATATTTACAGAAACAATTAGTGACTGGCATTCGTAGCGTGATTGCAGTGCAGCTAATTGTTTTTCAAGGAACTCTTGGAAAGACATTCATTAGCTTGGTGCCATGTGGAATATTTACCCAAAATATTTACAACACGAATACGTCGTGGTTGAAAATTCTTTTATTACACGTTACTAATGTTTTATGAATTTTTCATAACACAGAAAGATACACAATATTGCAATAAGTACGCGGATAGTTGTTTAATTTTTAAGACCATTTTCTTACATTAATTATATATTTCATTTACGGTATAGATTATAAAAATATTATCTGGACAACCTAATTTTTAAAC
This sequence comes from Rhyacophila evoluta, assembly GCA_022683975.1. Lineage (NCBI taxonomy): Eukaryota > Metazoa > Arthropoda > Insecta > Trichoptera > Rhyacophilidae > Rhyacophila > Rhyacophila evoluta. Next base: position 11,635 of record JAGVSQ010003056.1, on the reverse strand, counting down.
CACGTTTTAAAGTCAGCTATGTACTACCGCGGTCACTTGGTCCACAGTATTGGGCCGCTTCACACGCGTGTGTATTAGTACTTCGTGTCGAACTCCTGAAATGTTTCTACACTCAAAATATCGATGAACATTGCAATAACGGATCTAATTTCACTACACGCGTCAACCGTTCAAATATAATAATTAACGATACTAGCCATTTTTAATATAATAATATTAATACTGAATTAATTCCCGGTAGCGTAGTTGGTAGCGTGCGCGCCTAACAATCCGGGGATTGCGGGTTCGAATCCCCATCTATCGGATTTTAAAAATTCCGAAAAATGCAGGACTGGATGCCCATTGGGTTGAGTAATTGTCTGACAAACAATTCTCGTGTAAAATAATCTGTCAAGACGTCTTCACATTGCGATGATCCATATACTCCTCTTTCGGAGTGGATATCTTCTCACTGCGTAGATCCATATGCTCCATGTTGGGAGCGAACTTGGTGTAAAAAAAAATATTATTATAATATTCAGTAGGTCTAAAATGACATGTTGTGTGTAAAATCTATATTTTTATATAATTTCAATTTAATAGTTCGAAGGGAGAAAATACAATAGATTATCGTGTGTAAGGTATAAAAAAATTCACCGTTGGCAGTTGACCTACTAGCAAATCACCATATACAATTGGATCGTTTAATTTCAAAAGGAAATTACTTAAGCGAATCTATAAAATAAATGCGTCTTTCCATTTTTTGTAAAATTATGTATTTTGACTCGTGTTCGATTCAGCCGTTAATTTTTTTGGATAATTATTTGGGAAATGTTGTTGAACGCACATTGAAGTAGATAAAATAGAGGGAAAGAAAATCCAACGAAACTTTGGCGAAATATTAAATGTTGAAGATAATATATTATCTTGTCCTTAAATTATGTAAAATTTTCGCCACACTGTTGCCCAGATTGTAATTTTTAATATAATTTTGTTTTCTTCACGCTTCCCACGCGAACGGTCCCGGCGTCGTTTCCGCTAGAGTTTGTCATATCTTAACCTCTATCAAAGAGAAGGCACAAAGATCGTGAAAGTTAATCAAAAGGCAGCGACGTGGGGGAGGTTTCCTCTTTTCATGCCAGAACTTTTCGATTTCTCATTAAACTCCGAGAAGATTGTGTTGCCAGTCGCGTCATATGGATTTACCTGAACTGAACTTTTTAATAACGAAGAAGAAATGAAAACTTTCAGCGCCGCCATTTCCGCATGGTCGTTTCAGTGCCGCCAAATTACCACGCATGTTTCAGCGAGGCCGTTTCAACGCGACTAGTTCAGGGCCGCCAATTAATTTTAGACCATTCCGGTAAAGAACATTCTACGCCGACAAAATAATAAATAAACATTTATTTTAATACTTATAGTTTATTTCAAATTACAAAAATATGTGTGTAAATGACGATAATTCAAACATTTGTTTGCAGTTATAAATGACTTAATCGACTACCGGCTTTGATATTCGTAAGTATGAATTGTGAAAATGAAAATACTTGGTCATAATATGTAATTTCCTCTTTTATCTGAAGATGGACGAGTGGTAAGCATGGGCGATTTGGCGTCGGAGGTTGCATGTTCGATTTTTAAACATTCAAATGTGCTTTATTAATGGAACGATTGCCTGACTACGGTCACGAAAAAATATATGAAAGTTTTTCTTTATAATCATCGAAAATCGAGAGATTCGCATCCTCCATTACATATTAAATTGTTTACTTTTTGTTGCTACAATAATTTTGTTTTTTAAATTATAATACATTATTAAACGTTCACTTATGTCGCTTGATAATTCTAAACACCTCGTATTTGAATAATTGCGAGAATCTAAATGTGAAATGTACTTTACATCCATATTTACGAAAATAATCACTATCTACTAAGAACTGTGAATGTGTGTATTATCATAAACAATATGGAAAACACTTTTTAAAACTCGTTTAAAATGTTGTTTGCCCTCACACACACGCGTCTATGTGCTAATTGCATGCATGACGTTTTCGTTTTTTAGCTGTCGAAGATTCTGGCGCTGAAATAATTCATCCCTGCCATGTAATAAATACGAATTGGCCTAGCCATAACGCTCACTTGTATTATTTACTATTCAATTTATTTTTTAAATATTTAGCATGTCTCAAATTTTTTTTTTTAATATTTGAATAAAATACCGCGTCAACCATTTAAGGGCTTTCAGTACACAAGCTACATTAAATTTTCAAATAATGTTGGCCTCCGGAAATTGAGTTTCAAATTATTTTATGATGATAAATTTCGTTTATCTTTCTACGAAATAACCGTTACGAGTGCGCCATTAGGACATCTAATTTCCATATTCAAACTTGACCTCAATTGCTACCAAATTAAAATCGTTACATATTACATAAAGCAAGGTTCTATATTAAATCACAATCAGAAGTATACAGTCAAATCTCGTTATAACGAAACTCTTGGGACCACACGTTTCGTTTTGTTGAAATTATTTTTTTAAATAAATAAATGTAACATAGGTATATTTGTTCCTCTCTGCCACTATATTCGTTATACTGTATATTTATTTATTCCTCGAGTAACAATGCGGGTTCGATTTCTACATCTGTCGGATTTTTAAGAATCCACAAATGCTGAACTGGATGCCCATTAGGTTGAGCAATTGTCCGGCAAACCATTCTAGTCAAAATAATATATCAAGACGACTTCACACTGCGGAGATCCATGTACTCAAATTTCGAAATGGAAACCTTCCACCTCGTGAGCGAACGTGGTATATAAAAAAAAGATTGCCGAGATAATAGTCTATGCGCTTCGGTGGCGGAGTTTGCGAGTGCAAATCCCACTGTTGTAGGATTTTAAAAACCCAAAGATGCAGGATACAGGATCAGTGATTAATAATATTTTTTTTACACAAACGATGAAAACAATCAATACCTATAGTATGTACATTTTTAAATATAGAATTGTATGTATATTTTTTAACATACCAAATCTGTCAAAAATCAGTCTTGGCATTTACCATACAGCGGTTAGTGTAATTTTTTTGAGATCCATATGCTCCACTTTAGCGAGACGTACGATTATATATACTATTTTTGTGCTTAGAAAATCGATGATGTCTTAAACTTACGATTTTATGCTTTTCGCGAACATTTATCTGAAAAAACAAAAAATAATATCGCCGGAATGCTCATTCCATTTTTGATAAAGATTTTAAATGATGCCTTATGAGTTGTGCAATTAGCTGAAAATTAATTCTCGTGGAAAAAAATGTCGAGACACGCCTGCACGCATTGAAGATTCACGTGTTTCACTTTCGCGACGGAATTTAATATAATATATATACATTTTGGCTAAGTATGATAAGTAACGATTTTTTGTATAATATTTATTTTACGATGATTTCAAATTAGTTTCTATAATTATTATATACTATATAATTCTAACGTACTGAAAGAAGTGAGTTAACTGACTAAAATAATTGTGTCCTTAATAATTTTATCATTTCTTTTTAGACTATTACACAATATCTCACAATAATTTTGTTCGTATTATTTATTATTTTTTTCGTATCTTAAGCCGAAGAGGACTGTAAAGAGCCCTTATTAGATCAACGAACCAAATATAAAAGATGGCAACAGGACCACTAACATAAAACACCTAACAACACAGCATTTTTTCATTTATTTCGTAACTGTATTACAGTAAAAATAGAAACAAATTAGTCATGGTTAATAATAAAGTTCATTTCATACTATTTGTCCTGTTTCGTATTCTATATTCACTTAAAAAACATTTTCCTTACCTTATAATTCTTGTGTGTTTCCAAGAATAATTATAAGCCTGAGTGTTATTGTGTATATTGTAGTACTCGGTGGGTTTTAGAATTCTGAACACGCACCACTTGATATCAATGGTCTGGCAGTGTAAATATTATAATTGTGAACTATGATAGGTAAATTTCCATTCTTCTGTATAATTTTTACTATGTATTTTCCTATCGTAAACAACTGCCTTTTATTGTATGAATGGGCACGTTTGTTGAGAAATAAAAGATTAACATGGATATTGTAATATTATTTTACCGATACGTGCTGAATGCCATGTTTCGTTTGTGTATTGTTTACTTTACCATATAACCCTTTCCCTGCTATGAATATATCGTATGTTTACATAATTATCTTCATGCAAACAACAACTGTATGTCCGTTATTTGCTAAACAAGAACAATGGTTAAGCTAACTTTATCAATTAGATATCGATGTTTTTTTTTTCGTATAAATAACTATCAAAACGGTTTTGAAAATTTGGTCGATTTTTTTGAAATCCTATGTACCATTTAGATACAGTTTTTAATATCTTTGAGCGATATGCGTCGGCGCTTAAACATCATTTCATTAGTAATTCGTAAGTTCATAGGTTTTGATCTTAGCGACACTTGGAATGAAAACAAAACGTGGACGATGTGAACTTATGTATGGATTCAATCAATGTGACACTTTTGAATGCATTTTCAGCACGAAGCTCTGGCGCCTTTATTGAGGCTATGTTTATTTTTAGGTCTCATGTCATATGGCGAGTGTGATTATCTCTTCACATAAGTTTTTCGTACAAATAGGATTTTTTCAATTGAATTTAAACATACTTACATTCATAAAGCTCCGGGATACGCCTCGTATCTTACATAAGAACTGGGCGAGTGGAACATGGGCCCATTTCATATATGAAGCATTAATACGAATGCTTTATGATCATACATAATGTCTGTATGATTCTATCGACACTTTTTAACGATTTTTGTAGATAATATGATTTATCGTGTATTTGAAAGGGTTAAATCGAATTCTATCTGCATTGAATGGACGTATCATTTGTTTTGAGAAAATGATAGGTGTTCGAAATGTGAGGTGTGAGATTGCAGCGCTACATCCAATTTACAAAACTTTTGATTGTCACGTTTTACACATTTCATAGCAGGACTGTTTATAGTCAGATTTTTTAAAGTAACTATTATTGCAGGAGATTATATTATGGGAGAATATTGCACCATAAATGATTAATTTAAATAATTGTGTAAATAACTGTTAATTAAAATAAATAGGTTATTTTGACCATCTGGCCTGATTCTGGAGAATGCGAATTTCGACAGCATGGAAACTTGTCGAAAATATTGAAAAAAAAAAATCACAATCAGTGACATAGCTCGACCAAATGGGTATATATCGTCGTATTACTGGAAAAAGACGTTAAATTGAAAAAGTGAGTTTTGAAATATTCGAGTTTTAATGTTTTTACGACAATTTCTTAATGTATAATGATTATACTTTAAGAAATTGTCGTAAAATCTATTTAACAGAAAGACTCAAACATTAAAACTCGATTATTTCAAAACTCACCTTTTCCCTTTAACGTCTTTTGCCAGCATTACGACGATATGTTCTGTAGTTAACATTTTGATGCGATCACATGGTTTAAACTCGGCGTAGAGCGATTTGCAAGCGTACGCCTTTATCAAATCGCCTACAGAAGATATTAAAGCTATAATGGTAAAATGACAACTGAAATAATTATCGACCAATAAAATATTTGTATAAAAATACAAATATTATATTAATATAATGCTAAATTATTTAATGCCATTTTTGATGAATTTTTAATGTTATTTTTTTACCACTTATCGTTAATATGAAATACATAAATGTATTTTTAATAGCTTATCTTTTTTATTGATTTATACTTCATGGGCACTTAAATATCATTGTGTACGTGTGATGCTGGAATAGATGACTATACCAGCTTTTGTATCATTGAATCTGGGGAAGGGGTACAGCATCTCCGACCAGTACCACAATTTTTGTTTGCTAAAATATATTATACGAGTAGATTTGTAAGAATAACATATTGTTGAGACTACGCGTTAAGATAGGATTTCATAGCAAATGTAACAAAAGTATTATTACAGACGTACCACGATCACACTACAACCGCAATACGTTTTGCTATCCCGTCATAAATTTCACTAGAATATAAATATGCGACTTGAAAATGAAACTATTGTATTAAATACATTGCAGTTGTTACGCAGACCGATTGCTCTCATTTAATAATGCCATTTTCTTTGATTGCAGCTTTCCTTCTCGGCCAGCTCCGGAGGTTGGGCAGGAGCTCGACTGGCCGCTCTGCTCGGCGGTGTTTTGGCCATAGCAGCAGTTATGATGATGATGTGCGGTGCCGTTGCACTCTTCGGAGGAGGACTTAACATCTTCGCATTCATGGCCGCAGAGGTAAAGTCTTATTTAATCTACATAATATCCTTACTAAATGAACTCCAAGCATGAATATATTATTACATTTCCTACATATCGTTGAAGACATATGGAAATATTATTTTATATAAAAATATGCATAACTCTTTAATCCTAGATTATTTGTAAGTAAATAGTTTTGTGATCGTTTAACCGTATGCACGCCAAAGACTCAACGGTGAGTTGGACGATGACGTGCCATATACGCCAACGACTCACCCGTGAGTCGGGAAGATTTCTTTTACTAAGCGTACAATATTCTAGATCTGAAAAATGGTCTCGATGTAAACTCACTAAGTCATTAACACAACCGCATGACACATATGATGCGAGGTCATACCAAACATCTGTGAGTCTCAAATTTTATAAGTCAAATTATTTTTCTTGAATGTTTTGATATCGAAAATCTCTGTTTCATATACATCGCGACTGGTAGTTAAAGAGTTAATACATAGATGATAACCTATATACATAGAGGATGTATTATGTTGAGTTAGATATTGTCACCGAGGTGTTACAAAAAGTTTATTGCAAGATAATGGTGTCGTACATGAAACACCTATCGACAAAATTAAATAATATATTAACTGATTGAATCATATGTGTACTGTGCACATGCATTAATTGAAGTTCTACCAAGTAAATTATAATCAAACAATGGTATCCATATAAAGAAGTTTAAAAAAGATTAGGACGTTGAGTTTCTTCATTCAACAGCAAAATAAAGAGAAGAAACGTGAAACTGTGATTTAAAATTACATATTTCGTAAGACGTATTATGGTTATGTGTTGTTATTTTATTCGAGATTAATTTAAATGTTACATTGGAACCAGACCGTGAAGCGATCGGCAAAACTCTGAATGAATTTTTAATTAACTGAATAGTTTTTAGGCTCAGATGTTTTCTAAGTAGGTAATTATTCATTGAATTCTAACTGATACAAATATTCAGTGAATCAATATATATATCGTGTAATTCATATCGTGACTGACTGTCCGTACCATCACATCATGCAGACGTTTGATTTCATAAAGTATGTTATCTTCTAAATGAAACAGATAACCACTCCAATGATGCGATATGCGTTTTGCCTGGAAAAAAACGCTGTAAAATTTTAGAATACTTTATCAAGAAAATCTCACAAATATACGATAAATTAACCGAATGACAATGTTTAGGTGTGGTTTTGGATCCGTTTGACACTTCTGAATATTGTGTTGTTTTTATCAAATATTATGTTGGAGAAAAGGGAATAATAAATATAAAAGATTTCTTCAATGTTGATTTATTATATTATGTCTTCTCGTCTGTACTGAAATATGCGTGTTGTCAATCTTTAATCTCGTATTGTGTGTTTACAATTGTTAATAAATAACTCTAATCAACAAAAAAGAATCTCCATCACACTTGAAATTTGAACCGAAGACTGCGTCCAATGTTCCATCAGTTATGTTTTTTATACGTGTTTTCCTCATTTTAATTTACAATTCTCCTCACTATTAGTCTAAACATCTTGCTATTAGAACCTATCAATTAACACTTTGGTTACATCCATTCTCATTCAAACGCTACGAAACATTGCATATTCATATTGTATAAGATGTATCTATAAATTGGATGGTTTTATACTGTGTGTCATTAATTCGGGAAACTTGCAAGGCTGACGTATGTCCGGGATATTACATATGACGAAATAAGCTTGCAGCAGGTACTTTTTTTCCCTTCATTACCCGTCATTCGGCGTCATGGCGAAATAAAAATGAAGTGCTTTTTAACGTGGCTGAAGTTTTCCAGATGCATATTTCTAAAACTTTGGTTTGCATGTACTTAAATGTATATGAGTCCTATTCTAACTAAACTATGTTAATATCGAGCCCTGTTAATAAGAGACCTTCTTACTTGCCATAAATGCCGAATTTTATTTAGAAGCTAGAAAATTTACATCCGTAAAAAATATTTTGTAATGATTTACCGGTTCAATGAATGATACAGCCGACTAGAGAAGCCTTTTTCTTTCGACCGAATAGTGGCGCTTCGAGAGAATATGATTAGCATACTGCAATTCGTCACATAAACTAGAATGAAATTAAATAATAGCAAGCTAACCACTGTTACCGGTTAAGATACGGAGGATATTGTGGTTTAGCTTGTAAACAGATGCTAATTATGATACTACATATTATATTTTCAACGATGTGTAATATCGGTACGGCTGTGAAACCGTTTGTAATAAAAAAAACGACCGTAATAAAAATTGCTTGTAGTCTCATCTGTTTTTTCAAAGATATAAAAAATACTAACATCCGGTGACAGATATGACATGGAGTAAAACGTTAATTCATATTCCAGATGGTCGCTATAATTTTAATCGTAAATTGGTTTTCATTTTTAGACGATGTCTCAGACGAATTCTTTTATATCTTGATCCAAAATAATATTTTAAATGAATGACAACTGGTTTGTGAGACTGTGAAATGATTGCAGACGCGTGCATTATTTGTATTTACATAACTTTCTCTACTTCCAATCTCTAGTCGAAAGTTACAATTTCTTTCCATTACGAAATAACTTTGCTCTTTGTGAGATGAAATGCAATATTAAAAAGTTATTTTAACTAATAAAATACCAAAATAATTATTTCTTCTTAGTCTTGCACATCACTTTCTGCAGGGATCGTTATTTATTCTTCTATTACCTATTTTATTTAATACGCCTCTTATTCGGGTTGCCTTATGCTTACTTCTTACCTCTGGAGTACCCATTTGGTTAAGACACTTGATCTTCTTTAGTAGCAATTCTCTTAATACGACCATTATTTCGCGGATTTAAGAACTTACCACTATTTTTCATTCCAAGCTTTGCTAATTTATTTCTTCGTTCTTGTTTCATATGTCAAAATAAACCATTCATAAACATCGTTGCTTTCCAGTATCTTAGATTTTTCTTCTGTGACATTCAGCATCTTCTTGTATTATATTTCACGTATGCTTCGCCATGGTATACATACCAGAAGTAATTCGGCAGTTAAGCAATTGTTTTCGTGCATATCTCGATGTATTAAAAAATATTTTTGACACTTTCTCGCGCGACGTTTTAAGTTCGTTAACGCCGCGGTGTACGGTTGAAGATATAGTATTAGTTTATGAGTAAAGCTAATCTCATCACTTTGACTAATTGAGTATATTGACACAACGGGAGAAATCGTGTTGTTTTTAACATTAATTATCCAAGAAAGCTGTCCAAATACGGCTAGGAGATGTCAAGTGTGAACGTCCGATTTCAACACGGAAATACTAATCGTAGTTATGAAATTTATTTCTCGCGTGTATTATTAAATTTTCTATTTTAGCTTTATATTTTAACTGTTGCGTGTCTGTTGAACGGATCAAATCGCTCGATAATTAAAAGTGTTTGGTGACTAAACAATGAAAGTTCATTTAACACTCGACCGAAGAAAACTTTCTGCATTAAGCGTCACTTACTTATAATTTTTATTAATTTATCAAGTTAGCATTACTTAGTAATATTTTACTTTAAATAGTTTTGTCAAATTTATTTGATTACAGTGTCGAATGTTTCAAGCTCATATCATTGTGACACTTTTTCAACATGTAAAGTGACATAGCGAACGAATCGATATCTAGACGCTAGTTTAAAACGCTCCTTTTATTAATGATTTTGGCAAGCTGTATGACAATTTTTATTACTCCCGATAACCGAGTGGTAAGCGATTTGTATGCTTCGACTCTAGAAGTTACGGGCTGAAATCTCATACCTACATAACGATTAAAGAAAAGATACACACATGGATTTCAAAAAATCAATCCTCATGAAATAATCAAGTTTGTTATTCCTTATGTTTCAAAGTTTATCACGTCATAGTATTCTTCTTATGAATAGATTCATTAAACTCTGTTAATTTAACCCTTTCTAGTAAATAAACTACTAAACATAACACGGTTTTTTGTATGAGATGTTTAATTATTTTTGTACTGACATCTGTCAAATTTCGTTCATAGATACTATTGAAATGTTTTAAACTATAATGTGAAAGTTGTGCATCATGCTGATCTTATCGAAATCGGACTTGTCTGAAAAAACCTCTCAGAATCAGGCATGTCAGACAAGACATTATTATAGGCCGGTAAATACCTATGAATGGCGACACTTCTCATATTATATAAATAATTGAATGCGAGTTTTTCTGTTGAAATTCTGGCGGCCCATTTGTTTATTTGTAGATATTATAAAGATAAAAAAAAATATTTTTATGGTCATACGGAATACTAGTAAGATTTTAAAGGACGTTTTTAATCTGATATTGTAAAATTTATGGAAATTTAATTATTTATGAAAAATGTGCCTGGTAACTGAGACTGATAGGTTTTCGAGATTCGATATGTAATATTGAGATAAAGATATATATATATACATAAAAGATCTTAAAAAAAACTTCATCCAGTGGAAACTTAAAACATAAAACATAAATGAAAGATGCATTATTATGACTTCGGCTGCTGCATTCCTTATTTTTTCAGTCCATGCGGATATCTATTTTGAAAAACGAAAATCACCAAATTGCTGCTTGCGGTCTTTTGCCGAAAACGGCTCGATATATTGGGTTGGGACCCCTGATCTAGGCCACCGATCCGTTGAAATTTATTTTGGTGTACATAATATTGTTGCAAGAACTGTTTATGATTATTTTCGTATTACCAAGGAGACAACCCACTCGCAAGTTTTCACTGTTTCAATTGTCTCTTCTTAACGTAAGTTTTCCTCGAGGAAAACTATTTACAGTTTTTCATTTCCCGTGGACAATAATTCTCGAATTAGTACTGCGCGGAGAGTCTTGTATCGTTGCCACGTTTTTTTATTGGCTCACCCGATATAAATAGCGTCCACTAGTGGCCACTTTCAAAAATAAATAATTGATAATATGTAAACAGACTGGACGCATTCTCCTCCACTTAGTGTCTCTCTTGTGTTTACGTTTTTTTATCCTTTATTTTGGGATAAGATTAAAGTTATTTCCGAATTAACTGTACAATAACATGTTATTGTGTTTCTTGCGCAATCGAGCCATAAATTATTTAATATATTTTCAGAAATTCATGCTAAACACGAGTATGTACTTGAATTCTAAATAATAAACTTTGTACGCCTCTTTAATAATAATTGTACTGGCTATGACGCTTTTTTTAGAAATATGGTTTTATTTCGTGTACGTTTTTTTTACACGGGTTGTCGATAGCTAGAGAGTGGATCGGTTGTTTGGGCCCCGAATCAGTTGAAATACGACCTCATG
>JAGVSQ010003055.1:0-22711 GCA_022683975.1 Rhyacophila evoluta | reverse complement strand
TTTCGACCAATTACGCGTATTATACAGACAGATATACAGATTTTAGATTTTATATGTATAGATTGTATTATTTTTTTCAGCCAAGTGTGTTATACCGAAGCGAGTAATATTTGAGACTCCAAAAGTGTCACACAATGAACACAGCTTGGAGAACATTCAAAACGCTTTGAAAACTGCTACTCAGTATCTGGATGGACATGTTCAGCCAAAATCTGCTTCATTTTTCGCAGCGCTTGTTAGAGTAAGCAGATAATGATTGACAATATCATGTACGAAGTAATGCTAAGGTATTCAAAAAAGTAGATGTAATTAAATTTTGTTTCTTATTTTTTTAGGTTCTGAGAGGTTCCAATGCTGCTGATATTTACAAAGTTTATACCAAAATTGTAAATGATTCAAGTTATACTAACAAAGATCTAGCCCTGTAAGTCATCTAATCTCAACTCATTGTTATTATCATCATATAGCACTAAGCTTGGGAAAGAAAAAAATCGAGAAAATCGTGAAAAAAAAAGACTATGCAGACACCTCCTCATCCTATCCTATTTTACTATATTTTTTCCGATGTTTTGACTCTTTCAAATTTTGTAAACAAATATTTATGGTTTTCCATAGCTAAATTAAAATTATTTGCTTTCATATACATAAATGCATTGTTTGTCTTGCCTCAGTGAATAATTCTTTTCATAACTTTGTAAAATATTTTCTTCATATTTTACATCTTTTTTAAATAGCATACAACCTTTACACATTTATCTAATATTTTTATTTACAAGCTATTACTGCTTAGTGAATTTGCTCATGGATCGTTTTGAAACAAATCTTGCAAAATCAATTGCGTAGCTTCCTAAATCGATTTTCAGTGCTCATTTGAATGCAAAACATGGATGCTTACTTAGTTAAACCATTGCCAAATAACCGATGAACTCGATTCGAAAAAATAATTTATAATGAAGTTCTGTTAATCTACATACTGTAAAGGATTACTTGCTCGTCTTAGAGTAAAAAATGGTGTTTTAATTTTCATAACGGGAAAAGCTTTTATTTATTTTTTATAGAATATTTAATTTCATAATCCTTCTTCTTTGTCATTTACTTTTTTATTAAATGTGATGAATATTTTTATAGGAAAGTGTTCCTAGATGCCCTCTTCCGATCTGGAACGGGAGATTCTATTGAAGTGACAGTTAAGCTCATCAACGAAAAGCAACTCAATCCATTGCAAAAGAAATTGGCCTTTGCTTCTTTGACTAGTGTTCGTTATGCCTCTGTGGGATCTCTGAAAGCTGTTACTGTAAGAAACTATTTTTGATATATCATATTTTTCTAAAACATATCTATTGTATGTAGTTTATATATTTATATAATTTTCTATTGCAGTAATAATCGCTTATCGACATTAAAAACTGATTGCGAATGTAAATTAATTGCTGTAATTATTTCAATCTAACTTAACATTAGAAAGAAATCCTTAATATTGAAAATTAATAATATTCTCCCAAATTTATTTGAATGTGTTCAGTGTCCACTGCATTAATAATTATTAAATTTGGAAAAAATACATTATTGGTATTATTTTTATGCCACATTTGTTACCAGATGTAAGAAAGGCATCCTTTATCATGAATGACAATTTTTGGAGTTTTGCAATTTTTCAGCTGTACTGTTTTTACAACGGTGCTTCAGAATATTGCATTAAAGCATAGTAATATAAAATATACCCAATGATATTAATAGTAGAAGTTGTTGCTTTTCTCAGAGACAGTGTATATTTTATGTCATCTTCATGATTGAACGAAATTATTTGATGATTTATTCAAGCTACTTTACTAATAATATCTGTTTTCTACAATAAAGGATCTATTAGACTTACCAGATTTGCCCAATGAAGCATATCTTGGAGCTGGAGCTTTAGCTGCTGCACATTACCGAGATAACGCCCATGACAAACTTGATAGTTCTAACAATAAAGCCGTCATCGCCCTTTCCACTAAACTGCTTTCTAAGTTAGGAAACTGCAAGGCTACCACAAAGGAAAATGAAAATATGGTTAGAAAAATATCACAAAATTATATAATTATAATTGACTTTCATTTAGTGGGGTTGAGTTAATTAAAAGGCATATAAAGAATATGAACGAAAGAGAAAAAATCATTTTGTATATCTAGACTTCCTCTATGTCAATATTCAAGGAGACTTCTTGTAAAAGTCATTGAAAGCTAATATCATTATATTTTCACATATAACTGAATTCATATTTCTGTGATTTTGATCTGTAAATAGATGATGCGTAATTATGTGTATTAATATAGAGTAAAACTATAAAGCATATTCTTTGATATTTTAAGTTAACCAAGATATAAAATGTAGGTGGTATATAATACTATTATTTTGTGAAATGGTGCATTAAAACATTTGCTATATTTTTTAGTAAAAAATACACTAAATACGAGTATATCATAAATTTTGAATAATTCAAATATTTATTTTTCTAGATGATAACAGTCCTGAAGGCTCTGAAAAATATTAGGAAAATTGAAGATAATGCTGTTGAAATCTTTGAGAAATGTGCTTCAGATAAGACTGTGAAACAGAGAGTCCGAGTTGCTGTTATTGAAGCGTTTACTGCAGATCCATCTATAGCAAAAGTATGATTAAATTTAAATATTCCTTCACAATTTCGTCTCCAGCAGATTGGGTCTATAAATATTTTCATTCAATTGCTAGTCTAAGATGTCACAGATCTGATACTGTCGTAAAACGATCAAACAATTTCCTCCTCTCAGATACAGGTTGCTTAAACAATGAAGTGCAACCGGGCATCACCAATTTTAATTTCACTGTTCAATTCAAAAGATGAGGTGTAAGAATATGAAGTATTCGCAATTTATCAAAATTCAATTAACATAACGATCATTGTCACCGCTCATATGGACTTGAATTTATTATGTCAATCCAACTCTAAAAACCGACAGATACAAATAATGGTTTTCTGTTTGTGATATAACTCACAATGATTATTTATATTCAATAATGTTTACTGAAACTTGTGATATAACTATTGTTTATAGTCTTATAGTATAACTACTGAGTCTGAAGCAGCCTACTTCTTATGAACCGTAGTATCAACCTTTACAAAAAAAAATATCGTCTCATTTGTGTATTCTTTTCATATAAATGTCCTTATTGACCCTGTTAGAACTGCTTACTCAATTCAATGCGAACGTTGGATTACTAACTTATTAAATGTACATTTTTTAATAGCTTAAAGCCGTTGCATACAATATCCTGGAGGATACAGAGGAAGATTCTGAATTGAGAATCAAGGCTTATTTGGCATTGATTGAAGATCCCACAAAGGAACTCAATGATAAACTTGAGACTCTACTTGATTCATCAGAAACAATCCAACAGGGTATGATTTTTTTTTTTTGATAATTTTGATATCAAATATCATCCACTGTAGGGTAAATAGCGCATTGAGTTTTTATTCAGCTGGTTGCTACTTCCAATCAAACGGCTATACCAAAATAAATATTTTTATGTGGATCTGAATCTAAGCAATGCACCTGAAGAGTTTAGTGAATCTTTGCAGTCCATAAATGAGTTGTATAGTTCCTATTTAACATAAGTGCACTTTTTCAAATTTGAACTAAATATGAGGTTTTATTCTAGTCTCTATTTAAGATCATAATCAAACCCAGCAGCAATAAAACCCTATAAAAAGTGGATTTGAAATTTACAGTAAGTTACAAATAACCATAAAATTGCATTGCCGTTCATTTCTAACGACCATAAGTCTGCCGTTTGTACGGGTAGCCAATATGAAGGAGGAGGTATTTCGCAAATTTTGCATTGTTGCTGTGGTATTCGCGAGGAGTCATGTTTTATGAAAGTATCTGCGGTTTTATAAGTTTCTACAGGTAAATAATGTCCGATATAACCAGAAAAGTTGTTAAAGTGACAGGAAATACATTAAGGAAACAAGTTGTCAATATAGAATTTTGGAAAAAGAAAGTGAATAGCTGCAAAAAACAATTTAAAAAAACTGTTGATTTGTATGGAAACCCTCATTCAATGTTGGCAATTACCGGATGATCATAAATTTTCTTAGCATACGGAAATGTTTTCACTAACACTGTTTGAGAGATTTTGTATTTTTTTGCATCCTCGCTCATATAATATGTATACAAGTATTTTAATTTTATTTCTTAAATTTAGATATTCTATTTATTTACGGAATCCAGTTTTGGTAATTCCTAAAGTAGGGTAATTAGTTTTGACGCGGTTAAAAAAGGTTATTGTATTTTTGAATGTCTGCATTCTTTCTATTTAGATATTATATTATTTTATTTCAAAAATCCAGCTTTGGTAATTCTCGAAGTTTGATGTTTATATTTTACGCAGGTATAAAATGGGTTACAGGAATACGTAACTTGATTTTTTGGTTTAAATCACTTTGTAAAGTAAAGTTTTATTTTTTGCAATCTCTCATATTATTGGCACATTTTTGTATCAACACATATGCTTATAAAAAGTTTACAAATAATGTGTTAGTGTAAATATGTCCCAATGAAGCAAGATATTGCAAACAAGTAAAACTCTACTTTTCGAAGTGACTTGAACCAAAAAGTCGAGTTACATGCTCCTGCAATATTGGCAATGATATACTGCGCTGCTGACATATTATGTTTAGGATTTAAGGCGATTAAAAGTGAAAATTTCTATTTTTAATGTCTACATTTATTTAGTTTGGATACTTTATTTTTATAAAATACAATTATCATTTTTCTCAAAGGACACAAATTTGAAAGATGATATATTATGATTAAAAATATGAAATAAATTTAAAGTCATATTTCTTACTGACCCTATACTTCTCTACCACATTTTATCGTAAGTCACATTTGTGAGTTCCAAAATACCTTCAATTTGGCAGTCAGTTTCAAACCGTTATAAGTGAATAATGATTATCATTATTTCTTCTAAAATATAAATAAAGCAACTATTTAATTTTACTTTAAACATCCATAATCCAATAACAAAGCCCATAAAATAAATAATTTTTACAAGAAAAAGTAACAAATAAA
The DNA here is from genome assembly GCA_022683975.1 of Rhyacophila evoluta. NCBI lineage: Eukaryota > Metazoa > Arthropoda > Insecta > Trichoptera > Rhyacophilidae > Rhyacophila > Rhyacophila evoluta. Next base: position 17,621 of record JAGVSQ010003055.1, on the reverse strand, counting down.
AAGAATCGATTTGCCAACTTTTTACCAAAGTAGATTTGGTAGATAGGAACTAGACGATTCAAATGATGTATTTATTATAACAGTATTGATTATTTTTATACGTAATAGTAGGTAAATTATTATGGAGTATATAATTTATGGAGTTTTACAATTACATTTTTTGTCAAACCTATACAATTTGTAGATTTTTTTTAAATGTTTTATTTATTTACATTTATTTTATATATTATACATACATATATATATTTTAATGATTTTTAACTACTCTTAATTGGAATAAGCGTATCATCAAAAAGTTATTAATATAATTATATCACTAGCGTGAAATTTATTTGATAAATATTTATTATTTTACCCCGCATCGAAAAATTCACTGCAATTTAGTTCACTATTCACTTTGCACCTCATTTAATATATACCTCCTAAATTATTATCACCTTCATAATCCACACTAAGCCAGTGTCAAAGTAAGCTTTTCGTTTTGTGTAAATGCCATTCTCTGAGGCTGCACTTTCCGTATATTAAGCACTTTTTGATTTTTCCCAAATAACTGGCAGAAAATGACAAACTGGACGGGATGTCGACCATACCTTCAAGCCAGGATGTATGATAAACCTAAGGACATATATATGAATATTTATAGTATCAAGTTATCATTATGGGTGATTAACAAATATTTTAAAAATGATGGCCACTTAATGAATATCTATAGATAAATGTACATTTGGAGGGATACAGCAAATATTTGCAAATGGAATATTCACAATTTGAAAATTGCCAATACATATTAAAGTGTATTATTAACAGTATAAAGTAAAAAAATAGCAATATGATAAGCATTGTATAGGAATGCAAAATTGTTACCCCCTCCTGAATTGTAATTGATGAAATTATTTATTTTAATCTTTCAGTTGGATCATTTATCATGTCTTCCTTGATTAATATCCAGGGATCTAAAGGTGAAACGACCCGCAAGGCTAGGCGTATTTTTAGAGATTTTAATTACACTATTGCATTCCCACTTTATGCAAGGTAATTAATATTTTATAAAATAATATTACATTTCATTGTCATAACATTGCAGTATCAATACGTTTTGAATGGCTATGAATTTTTGCTGTTAATACTTACACTTCGACAAAAACTTTTGTTGATTGAATACAAACGACGACTTGATCGAATTCAATATATTTTTTTTATCATGTCTCCCCGGTAATTAAAGTAGTGTACTTCTGCACATATTGACCTCTTAACACATTGATCGCCATGGGGGTCACCGGTGACCGGCAAGGAAAACCTATTTTAGAATTGTTATACAGCGCTAGCGGACACGCGCGCTGTGGATTTTTTATATGCATTGACCGGCTTGGACCTTCTTGTATATTACTTCAACTTGTAGGTGGCCGGCTTGACGCATTGCAATAAATCAATTTATTTGCACCGTAACAATCACCCGTGGCCGGCACATCAAAAAAACTAATCCTCAAAAAAATATCTGAGTAAAAACAAAACATTACATTCTTACATATCCTATCAAATACTACTAAAAAACGAATAATCATTTTTAAGCCTATTTTAAGTAAAACCTGACGGCGATCAACGTGTTAAGCACAGCGGCTGCATTAAAAATAATCCATAGTTGCATAACTGTAGACCCATCTGGCTTAGCATTTCTAACAACTAATTGTGAAATATAAGCTTTGTCAATAAATTCGGAGATTTATATGCTCCATTTCTAGAATTATCATCTTCACACTATTGAGATCTATATACTCTAGTTCTATTTATGTAATATAATATATTATAAATGGTGAATTAAATATAATATTTAAAAGTATTAATCAATTGTTGTTTTCCCCACTGTCAAGATTAATTAAAAAAAAAATTTTACCCCGCACATATAAAATATGTAATTATGGTGAAAGTAATTTAATAATAGACTACGCTCACTTTTATTAAATTTCTTCCCACAATGAATCTCTGAGATAAACTCTCTTCAAAAGAAACTGTTGGCTATGCCGCCATTGAATGTTTCTTAATAATTGATCATACTATTTTATTTACAGGAAATATTCTTATGCACATCAGAGTTTCTATGAGATGACTAGTATAGGAGCTAATGCTTTAGTACAATCTAATATTATTTATTCTCAAAACTCATTTGTGCCCAGATCCGTTAACTTGAATCTCACCGCTGAAGTCTTTGGAAAGGACATAAATATAATTGAGGTAATTGACCAAAGTGTTTTTTAATAATTTTTCTGATTTTACTATTAATTGACCTTATATCAAATAAATATATTTTTACGGCTACATATCATCTTATATAACATATATTTTTTGAAATTTTAAAATATTATTGTTCTAATCGGCTAATTTTTCAGTTTGGCATACGCCAAGACAACCTGAACCGCGTACTTGAAGAGTATTTTGGACCTAAAGGAAGTCACACATCTCCGCAACAGAAATTTGACAGCTTGAAGGAAACTGCCGACAATGTGTATAACAAAATCCATAAGTGGTTGAATAAGTCCGGGCAGAAGACAAAGAGAGATGTTCAGGAACAAATAGCTACTCTAGGGAAAAAGGTTATTCTTCATAGTGATGTGTTAATTAATTAACAAACATTAATATTCATGATTAATAAATAGCAGCAGAGTAAAAAAATATATTTTATGTGAAAAATATAAGCATGCAGTAAATGTGTGTATCAACCCACTTTCTTAATCGATTTTTAATCATTATTTTAGTCATCAAAATGATTCACATTTTCTTTACTCTATTGTATTCATGTTTATAAAAAAATTGTAATTTTGTTGAATAAATTTTTTGTTCAATACTCTTCTGCAATCGAGTCAAAATATTTAATTTTTTTTTTTTCAGTTAAAGACAGATATCAGTCAGTATGGAAGGGAATTCGATCTCGACATTTTTGTGAAATTTTTTGGCTCCGAAGCTGTGTTCTTGTGTCTTGGAGATGATCAACATTTTTCTGTTGAAAACATCATTGATAGAGTGTTTGATTATATGGAAGGAGGAATCGATTCAGCCAATAAATTCTCAGTAAGTCTAAATGTTCCATTATGTAAAATTATATAATATAACATCATGTTCATATAATTATGCATATATTTATATAAAATTATCAAAACTAGGATTTTCTGATGTATTTATAGACGATTTAATGACTTTTCACTCCGCATAAATTGTAGAGAAGCAAATTTATTAAAATAAATTATGATATCGTGATTTACAGTTAAATGAGCTTATTTGAAAAGTATCAATATATGTTTTTTCAGCATGAAGTACGATCTCACATTTTGTTTTTGGATATGGAATTGATGTATCCGACATCATCAGGAATGTCTATACAACTAAACGTGGAAGGAGCTACAACTAGCAAAGTTACATTCGGAGGAGATTTTGACTTCAGACAGTTGTTTGAAGATGTTCTCAATGCTAATGTTGACTTTAAAATAATGCCAAGGTGAGTTACAAAACATTACTTTTATCTAATATTTTGTTTCTTTCATAAATCACTAATATTTCATACAAACCTTTGAGTTTTTTTTTATTGTGTAAAGTGAAATTTACACTCAAATCATTATTAAACAAAGGTTTTATCAAAGCAAATTTACAGTTCCACCTTAAAATGCCATATATTTAAAAGGTGCTATAATTGCCATTAAAATTTAATCTCACATATTGTTAGATATTGTTTCAATTGATCGTTTAGTTGGTGTATTGAGGCTCATATGTATGTTCTGTATATATACATAAATGATATGATTGTTTATTATTTTGACAGTGCCAGCGTTGAGATCATCGGAACACTCTCTGTGGACGCTGATGGTTTCTCAACTGGACTCAAGACTACCACTATTTTGCAAACATCTACTGGTGTCCATATCACCGGAAAGGCTAGTTTTAGTTTATTAGTTTTTCTTCTTTGACTATTGCATCAGACATTCATTTCCTTGCACAATTCTTATCAGAGTCCTACAAACACACTGGATAGACTTTATAGTGAGTATGTAACAGCCTTCCACGGTACCTGATTCCTGTTGGCTTAAAAAAGGTGTATTGGATCGAAGTTTTCTTGAAGCATTTATTGCTCATGGCTACATCTAAGACATTCTTAATTTAAGGACCTAATCTGCTATTGAATCTAACTGTACAGCTGTTCTGAGACTTTCCCTGGGTGTAATAATTTGAATTTGATGATTCAAAAATTTGTTTAAAAACAAATATGTTCTCAATTTTATTACGAAATATTCATTTGGATGTATTTATATAGAAAAATTAAAAAACCAATCTAATTAAGAATCTTTTTTATATGTACTTAATAATTGTATGTCTTAATAATGCATTTTTTTGTCATCCTTTAGTTCCTTAATGGAAAAGGTTTTGATGTAAAATTCGGTCTTCCGGTTGAACGACAAGAGATGATCACTGCCACCAACGATGTGGTCTTTTACACAAGGGAGAATGGTCACATGGATGTTGATAAAGATCTGAAATTTAACCATCCAAGGTAAGCTATTTTATTATAGTATGAAATGAGAACATCAATGACGTAATTTATTATTGGGAATGCTTCAATTCTAGTTTCATTGAAAATCCTTTATTTATGGTATTAAGAATACTGAAAAGGTTATTTGAATATATATATCATGTTCCTCTTTTTATAATGATTTATGTTTGGTTTTTAGTTTTCATCCAAAGGTAATCTGCAATGAAAAATTAGCCAAGACAACTGGCTTGACTGTATGTGTAGATCATATGCGACCAAAGAAAGTCAAGTCAGTGATTCCCGGAGAAGTCAGATTCCCACTCAATGGACCTTATCGCTATGTCATGTATTTGGATAATGCTGGTATCAAATCATATAATTTCCATGGGATCTTCGCTGATCAAACGAATGGACATTATTGGGAAATGACCATCGATGCGGAAGGTATATTTCTTGTTTCAAACCATGTCATTGGATGTTCAGATATACATTAAATAGATAGTGTTTCTATGAAAACTCTTGTCATCGCTTTGCTATACGCGTATGTTGTTTTTTATTTATTTGAATTACGAAACATCTAAAAGATTACTGATGAGTTATTATGATGATTACTGATGCTTTTTTTTACACATTTAGGAGAAAAAAATAATGTTTTCTGAATGTGATTAGTATTATTATTAATTGTAGACTAGAGGTATCACTACACATCCAAATATATTTTTGTTTGATATATTTCAGGTGCAAAATTACCCACTAAATTCATTACCAGAATCGATATTAAAAATACTGAATTGTCCATATCCGCTATATTTGATTCTCCCATCAAGAAAATAGAAGCTTCATCTATTTTTACACACTCGCAAACAAGGTTGAGTCTTGACACAAGCTTAGTGTACGGAGAAGATAAAATGTACGGAGAAGTTGGATTTCAAATACTTGAAAATGATGGACACAAAATGATATTGCAGCCAATTTTGGAACTAGTGAAATCTGGATATGAGGCAGATAGTCTTAAGCTTGGAGGTGAGGCATATTATGTATATTGATAAGATTTTTTGATATTGATTACAAAAGCAATTTATAGGTATATCTGAAAAGTGATATTACTTCATGAGCCTGCAGCATTATTGTTTTGTGGACAATTTGAATAATGTTAAATAAAATATTCTTGCAAAACAAATAACAGCCTGTAATAAAATATTAAGATAATAAAATATGTCATTTAGAATCTTATTGCCAAGGTGACTTAACTTGTACATGATATTTTTTAACGCAGAAATCGCTTCATTTGGTCTCTCATCCATGTAGAATATGTTGTTGTTTGAATAATGAAAATTCATATTTATGTGAGTTGTAAATTATCAAAGTATTGCAAAAAGTGTAAAAGTAAACAATGTTATCCCAATTGAAAAATATCACTCCCCTTGTAATCCTTTTATTAAAATTATTGCTGTACAGGAGACAATATTATGTATGTTATGCAGTTTTGTATTGAATGAGTAGTTTATTGTATTTAGGAGTCGTGAAGGTTGATCGTGAGGATGATATGACGACCATTACTTTTGATGGAATCAATTTACGCCTGGGAGACGATACATTATTTTTGAATGGTAAAAGTGCACTTAAGCAAAAAGTTTGGTCCTGGGACTTAAAAGGTGCTGGATTTAAACATACTGCTTCAAGTACTGGAAAGTTTACAGTTGATGAAGATAGGGTCATAAGTGAATTTACTTTGAAAAATAGTTACAAACCTCAATGGAACATTCTATACAAAGGCTCTATCATTAGTACAGATGTGAGTATTACGAGTCATAAAATATAAGTATATCGAGTCATAATCGTTAAAAGATCATATAAGTAAAACATGAATTCCACTGGAGGAGGATATGCATTATACATACACATTTAATTTTTAATTAATTTATTAAATATAATAAGGGATTTAAAAAAAACAAACCTTTTCCAGTGGAATTCATATTTTACGTTTACAATTTGCCGATTATGGCTCGATACGTTTGATATATATTTTTAAAATACAATATATAAATTCACCCTTAATATAATTATGTGAATTTAGTTTAAGAAGTTATAATATTTCTTTGCGATCTGTTGTATGTGTGCGCAGTTTATTGTCTTGTGTACAGTTGTCTGATTACTGGCAGATTATAGAAAGTACTGCCAGAATGGATATTTATTAGGGATGAAATTAGCTGCATAATTAAATTTGTTGGAAAACCTAATTGTTTTGTATTCGGTTACTGGCCCAGTTTTGAATGTATTTTTTTTCCAGACTTATTTTAATCAAATGGTGTTCATTAGTGATAATTTTTACAGTACAAAGGAAAATAAAATTATAACTATCAATTTTAATTTTTTGACAAAAAGCAAATCATTGCTCTAAATATTGTTCTGTTCCATTTTAAATAAGCTAATAATTTAAACAATACAACATTAAAAACATATGCTCTTTTTCTAAGCACTATAATAATTGCAGGAAGTTTCTACAACTTTATTTTTTGTACTTTTCGGAGTTAAAACTTTTATTTATTGACGGAATTTATATTCAAGTATTGAAGATACCCATTTTTTAATCTACGCTTATTTCAGGAGGAGGAAACAGAATATTATGACATCAATGCTTCTATTGTTCATGGCCCAGACCCAGAATCTAAGCTGAATGTGATAAATTACAATCTCAAAATAGATTTTAATCTCGAATCTGATATGATTAATCTTAAAGAGACATGTAAGTAAATTGATTTGATTAAAATATTTATATTAGATATTATAAATAGGCATTAGTAATAATATAAAATTTTATGAGAATGATTCTTCTGTTTATCTATTATGATTTGGTATTAGAGCATCTATTTTGTTTACACATGCAATGTAAATTAATATTATGATTGGATTTTAATAAGAATTTTTTTTTCCGGTCCCCAATGTTTTCAAAAATTTCAATCCAGCTTGTTTCTCAAAAAGTTTGGTCACCCCTGGGCTATGGCATGGTCTTCGCCACACTGTATCAACAGTTTGTGCTGTGAGTCTTTTCGCAGTTAAATTTCTGTTAATGAAAGAGACAATGCATTAACAATAGACTACTATCTTCTTTACATTTTAAATTACATATGCTATTTTAAACGGAGCCATTTGTAATTAAGTGGCTAATCTTATTTTTCTATATCACTTTTGAGTGCAAAAAATTTATGCTTATCAAATATATTACTATTTAACAGTTACGCAGTGATTAATTCATTAATATTAATTATATTATGTATAACTATTTTATGCGATTGGTTGATGATGGTTGTAAACAGTGAATATTTGAAAGAATAATGATTTACGATTCTTTATTATGTTAATTTTATTCATTGTGCTGTCTCCCTGTTATCGAAGAGGTTAGCATGCACGTCTAGCAATTTGGGAAATGCGGGTTCGATTCCCACATCTGTTGGATTTTGAAAAATCCAAAAATGCAGGACTGGATGCCCATTGGGTTGACCAATTGTCTGACAAACAATTCTTGTGAAAAATAATCTGTCAAGTTGTTTTGACATTATAAAGATCCATATACTCCACTTATACCTTCACATTGTGAAGATCCATATGCTTCACTTTGGGAGCAAGGATGATATAAAAAAATAATAAACAAAATTATAAACAAACAAAAACCTGTTGAGTAAGATGTGAAAAATATGTCTCAGTAAGCAAGGAAATAAATTCATAGTTTATTATTTTCATATATTTCTATTTTTTCAGTCACATATCCACTTTATGATGTTCAGTTTGTTGAAGAATTTAATTACATTCCCGATGAGAAGTTCTTCATATCCTTCGATGGAAAGTACAAAAAACACACCGTTGATCTTATTATACATATGGAAAGTAATGGAACAGACAATCAATTGGCACAATTTAGGGTGAATATTCAACAAATTTATAAAAAAATATCTATGTTATGACTTAAATTATCACTAAATGAGACCACTCAACTTAAATTTTTAATTTAGTCAGCAACTTATATAAATGTGCACTTTATATTAACAATCTCAATTTTTTTCTTGTTTTGATTCAATGGACAAGGACACACATATATGTAGATATGGATTGATTTTGTATGGTTTTACACATCTTAGTGTGGTCAAAAATGTGTATATTTTTAATGCATATAAGGATGCAGAATATGGTATCATTAACGGATTGAGCCAGTTTTAAATGGATATACGTAACATGAAATGGTGTGACTGCCTGATTTTCAATATTTTTTTCGTTCATTTTTTAAATTTGTCAGGTTTTTGTAAGAAAACATATATTGAATTTTATTTCCTTTGATTATTTGGGCTAGGAATAACACTATTTATGGTTTACCATTGTAAAATCTTGATAAACAGGTTATTTTCTTTTTCAAAATAAAAATCAGGGAATGTCACACTACTGTCGGGGACATTTTGCCTGGTCAAATTTTTCAAAGATTTTGCTTATATAGTTTAATAGTCACCATTAAAATCTGGCCAAATGTTGATATTTGATGGTTAATTAAAAATATTTTATCTCAGAGATGTCTCTTGACAGTTATTAGCCTGCAGGCCATCTCGATTTCAGGTTCATTTTAATTTTTAAGGGTTGTACATTAGAAAAAATTAAAATTAAAACAATAATTGAAAATTATATTTGTATTGCGTATTTAGCTAAGAAAGTTAAGAAAGAAATAAGTACACAATCAAGATTTATATACTTTTAGAGCTAGTTGGTTTTTGTAAAACATGAAATTGTAAAACAATACGAAGTATACTGATTGTAATCGATATAATTATTCTTGGTAAAGCAATAAAAGCAAAATTTAAAATCGTATATGTTATATTAGCCCGCCATTTAACATCTGAGTCATATAGTTCCTATATCAATTATTCACTTATAAGTAGGTGTGATAAAATCAAATAATTACTCTATTAATATTTTAGGAGTAGGTACCTAACTGCGAAGATAATTATTGACTCTTTATTATTTATTATACCTGCAGTAAAACTAAGAAAACAATCACCATACTTTAGGAATTACCAAAGGATTTTTGATTAACTTGTAGATTATACTTGCAGTAAAATCGGGTCCTCGGATTTGACTTATATAATTTATTTTTCCAAAAAATAATAATAATGAATATAAATAAAAGTGAGGTAACGAAAAAACAAAGTTTAATCAAACAATAAATATTCAAAGCTATGTAATATTTTATGATTTAAATATATTATACGATTACGCCGGTCAATGCAAATACAAAACAAAAAATGCAAAATAGTAGACATTTAATTACGTATAATGAGTATCTACATTATATAGGAACTATACTACACTTCCCAGGATGTTATTAGTTGAGATGTGAGATTTCTTGATTATTATGTTACTCACACTTAAAATATATTGACAAAATAATTAGGCATATATCTTGTCACTGAGAATCATACATAGGTGGCACACAAAAAAATCTGATTCATCTGGTGGAACAATGTCTGTGAATTTCAAGTATACACGTCCAATGAAATATTTTTGTACACATTTGGCATTTCATTGGATCATTGGATTGGATTACTATTTCATGTTAGCGAATTTTTTTTGTTGAACAATTTCCATGGCATGTATTAAAGTCTATTACTTTAGAAGTAAAACTTTTATATTATAACTTCAACTTATAAATAATAATATACCCAACCACATATTTTTTCCAACCTTATACCATACAAAGTGTCCCCAAAGCATGATTTAATTTTATGCACTACATTGCCTGGTGACATAACTACTATAAAAACTAATCAAAATTGAACGAAATAAATGCTTAAAGCATTCCTAATAAATTAATTAAACATGTGATAAAATGTTAGAAGCTTACTTTATATAGCTTTTTAGATATAATGCTAAAGTTTTGAGAAATCACTCTCTACTCTGAAATTTAGAAATTCACTAAAATCACTAAAAAAATGATTTTTAATAGGATTAGAAATAGTTTGCAGCTTTAAATGTTATTAACATAGAATCCTTTGTAAAACCATGCATACAATATTGTTGTATACATTAAAATAAGTAAGTTGTGAGCAGTGAATAGTAATAATAAAATGACCAAGCAAGGTGACCCGACCCCATTTCATGATGCGTTATCTTTTTTTTTTAGGGAATTATTGTATTAAAAATATTGATTTTTTATATCTTTATACTGTAAATGTTTATATTCATGCCTAAACTTGGAGGATAAATAGTGATTTGAATGTTTATTTTAACTTAATTACTAATTATTTTAACATACTTTAACTTTATTTTAATTAAAAATTTAAATATTTTTAAAGGAACTTATTGAGTAAAATTTTACACTGCTATTTTTCAGGGAATATATGATGGGATTGGGGGAGAAGTTTACTACAAGACTCATGAAATTGAAGAAGATCATACAAAGCTCACATCTTATTTGTTGATAGCTCCAAACAAGAAGTATGAAGTTGTTAGTAATATGAAAGGATTTGAGACTTCGGGCACAAATGCTACAGATATTCTTTTTGATAGTATATTTACTTTTCCCAACAAAGATTTCTATACGTAAGTATTGGTAATGCTTGTATAAAAATTTAATTTCTTTCCTCATTACTAAGCTTAATCATAAAAATAATTTTACAGCTTAAAACTGCTTTAGCTTAATTATGGTCATAATTTATAAAGATTGTTAATATTTTTGACTGATGGTGCTTGTGTGTGATCCATATGTGAATATTCACATATGGAAGTTTGCCAGTTTTAATTAATTTCGAATTATAAAGATTGGTCTATAAAACTTTGTTTTTTAGTCTTCTATAGTTTGGATATTCTCAAAAAAGATTATTAAATTTAGGTTGGTTAGATATATTTTGCTCACCATAATTCACATTGTGATTCATTAAAAATATGTATTTAAATTTTATGTATGATAGAGTTAAACATTATATCACATACTGGAATATTTTTGGTTTATGTTTTAAGATTTACATTACGGTCGGTGTATAATTTATGCTCATCTATTGTCATTGTAGGAAAGACAAGCCGGGTTAAGGCCCTAATTATTTAACACTGTGTCAAGTTTCAATGAAGGAAATCAAGATTCTCTAAATTCTTTCATAACCATTAAATATGTAATATTTTTAATTGAATGGTTGAACATGATTTTTGTCTTGTGCATGATTTTGGTTTCAATTCAATATTAAAAATCAGTTTACAAAAGATAGGATTTTGAAAAAAGCATTCTGCATTTGAAAATTCTTGGTTTTATCCATTTATGGCTATTAAAAAACTCAAGATTGGTTCGATATATTTGTAGATAAAATCTTCTATTCTATAATTGGATTGGAGATTATTTTGGTAGTCGATTCTCATTCTTTATAGTTATCTTCCAAAAACTATATAGAATTTTAATCACTGTAAATCTGTGTAAACACTAGAAAAATAATTAGAAAGAGAAAAAAGATGAGTAAATACGTATATTTTAAAAACGATAACAAGAAGATGTAGTTGACATTGATAATTAATTTATCCCAACAGATATTTGAGTTTATATACAATTTTTATTTGTTGTTTTCAGGTTTGACTTTGTGTTTAATAGCAAAGGGAAGAATTTCTTCAAAACGAAAACAAATTTTGCCAAAGGAACTGTAAATTATTTTGAACTTAATGCAAAAGTTGATAATATAAATCATATAAGTGATGGAAAAGTTTTTTTTAAGGATGTTGCCTTATTCAAATTTGATTATGCAATCAAACCGAATGATCCCAAAATAGTATCTACAATGTTTGCTGAATTGTATAAGGTAAACATTTAATTTAAATCTCATGTAGGTCCTGTCAATCTTTAACACATTCCATGAATATTTTTTTCATTTCCCCCACTGTTTGTTTATCGACGTCAGCTATGTTTACCTTCCTGGTAATCTCTTAATGTACCAGCAACATTTTCTCTATCTCCATTCCATCCACTATTCCAAAGGTGACTAACAGTTTACAAAATTATAATTATTATTATTAATTATAATACACTTTACTCTTGATTATCCAGTCTGATGCTGTGGAGGAAGGGCCTGGATAATTGAAAAATACAGATAATCCGAACTATGCTAAATATTGGAAGATTGATAATTTGTCATCACCAAGCTATCGTTTTTACCTACTGGTAATGGTAGATTAGTGTTGGCCAATGTATAAAGTCTCATTTTTAGCTCATGTGTAACAATATTATCTATGTTACTTCTTAGTTAATTAGTTAATTTCTTCTTTTTTTAGCTGTTTTCTCATTCTAAATTTAATTCCATCTCTGTCTATTTTCAAGGGATCTCTGATCAATATCACAGATTTTTTCGTTTTTTTTAATATTCATTTCGATACTACAAGAATATTTTCAGAGAACTTTTTGGCAAACATCTATAACAAAAATGGATAGTCCGCAGCGGGATAATCGAGAATATAATGTATTAAGCTTAAGTCTCAATGAAAAAATAAATGACTGAATGTAATTTATAAAAACCGGCAATATATTCCCAAAGAAAATAATGAATGTTATAAAAATTTGTAAAATTGAGGAAAATATTTGATGTTTAAGATTCATTTTTAATCTCACTTCAGTAATTGCCATAATTGTTTTTCCCAACATAAACTTAAGTTGTTATAATTTTTCCATGGCTATTTTTTACATGTCTAATCTTTACTAAATGTAGTTTTTTAAACAAGTTGTGAAAATTAAAAATGAATATGACATTATATGTGAAAATAACATATATACAAAATGTTAACAAGATTTTGAGGGGAAGAATCAGTCCCCAGAATTTGTTGAATATCCTCATTTTAAAATGAGAAACTAGCATTTTTTTTTGACAAATTTTCCAACCATTTTTTTTAGTTGTATCGAGTTTTAGAGTTTTACTAGTAATAATTATTATTGATATTTCAGTTGGATAGAACATACCAGTTAGAAGCAGAAGTTGTCAATAAACAACAAAAAATTGTTGGAGAGTTGAAACTCTATACTGATTACAATAAAGATAAAACAAAACTGTACAGACTTACTTCAGTAAATGATGTCACACCAGACCATATGAAATCAAAGTGAGTTTAAACATTTGATTCGACAAAATGCATTAATATAGGAAACATATTTATTTTTTGAAGTCTAATGTGAATTTTTACTTATTACTACATTACGCAACTATATTAGCTTTCATATTGATTAATTACACTTTGGTTTCTTCATAAATCATAATTTATATGTATGCATATAATTAATATATATGCAAATGAAATAATTTGAATCTGTGGTTTTCCAGGAATATAGTACATCATAATGACCAACAAACTAAATTGAATATGGAATGGACCAAAACTAATGGTACTCAACAGATCACCGCCGAAATAGTCGATAGCAATGAAGATGTTTATAAAATCAGTGCCTCAAAACAAGAAGATGAGAATGATGAAGTAAGTTGATTTATTCATCAAATTATGCTATATTAGATATATGAACATGAAATACTCCTTATTGTTAATGCATTATTATTTACAATGTATAAAACGTGTCGTCATGGAAAAGTTTCTTCAAATTTTTAAGTGGTAATATAGATTAAATATCTTTCTCTAATATCTCTAAATATCTGATTTCACTTCATCTTTGAATAGAAATAATTATGGGTGATATAAAGTGAGTGTTTTGTAATTCTCATAATCATCATTAATATTAACTTAGTTAGCTGTAGGATGGAGCTATAAAATTGAAATCTGATCGAATTTTTATTCACAACATTAATAAATAATCAAAAGTGTTTCGGAGATTACGAGGCTTTGATATATATTTTTCTAAAATAAGTAAAACACAACAAGAAGCTGTTCTTAAAATTAATGTATTCAAAATAAAAAAATTACTTAATGTTCCTATAATATTGTTATTTATGTAGGTATTTTAAAAGATTACATAATATTGTATTTCTATTATTTGTTATTATAGTCAACTTATGGTGATTATCAAGTGAAGTACCAAACAATCGAAAAAAATGGACCAGGCATGGTTTTGCAATGGATGTCAACAATTTCATCCAAAGAATCTGGTGAACAATATTCTAATAGAACCATATACTATAGAAATAATCGTGAAAAGGACTTGTCTTTTAACATGCAGACAGAAGCCAGCGAGACGGAGACTACAGAAGAAAACAGTTTTAAGGTAAAATAAAAAACTATTTTTCACTGAATAATAGTAAAAGTAATTGATTGTGATTTTATGCATTATAAATTATGTAAGAGTATATTGGTGGGCTGACTTGACAGATCTTCCACTAACTGCATTACTAGTCGATTAATGTAAAAAAAAACTCAAAATTCATTTGAATCTTGTTCACTCATATTGGTTTTTGTATTCTCAAGCTGTTCGTATACGAATAATGTGTAGATTTCATGAAAATATTTTGTTCATATATATTGAAAAACTATCCTGGATAAGATTTATAATGATTTTATGTGTATGACTATGAGCTATGTTTTGCGATTATGAACATTTATGAAATGAAATAAACTGCATGTATTTATTAAAAAATTATTTTAGTTTCATCTGAAGGATAATATCTATTGCAAAACAGATGTCGCCTTGCATGGTGAATATGAAGTGACAGGCTCAAATTATAACTATACGCTAAAATCGAGTGTGGGAAAAGATAGATCACTTGCTCTCAAAGGTTATATTATTCTAGAAAAAGCAAGGTGAGTAAATTATATTTTATTCGGGAAAGAGTAAATATAACTATTCATGACAAAACTAATATATTTATTGCTTTTCAAAATATTCTTTGTTATATTTTAAGCACTTTTTGATTCGCTGAAACTATTTTTCAAAGCAAGAGACTCATCTGAAGGCATGTTTTCGATGTGTTGGTTGAAAGCCATCACTACCTCTTTTGTCTCGCTCTTTAAATGTGAAACCTCTCATCAAATCTTTGATTTTGAAGAAAAGAAAGAAATGACAAGGTGCGATGTCTGAGCTGCGAGCGGAATAAGTCACAAGCTCTGCCTTATCAGAACATAAAAATGCCTTTATCTTGTTTGCGGTGCAACATAAAGTATTGTCATGGTGCTGAAGAATGCGGATTCATAGTCGCTTCTCGTGAACTTTTTCGAGAACACTGGGCAAACAAGTGTCGTGTACCACTCATTGACTGTTGTTTGTTCTTCTAGTGACATAGTATAGACATGACACATTTGAAAGGATAACACTTATACCTTAAATAGTAAAAAATCATCCTTCTAAAATCTTTCCGTGTTACATCCATTTTGAGTTAGTGCGAAAGATGAATTTTGATTAGTCATACAAATTAATAAATTGACAAGCGATTTTCCAACAAAAACCATTCCATATTCATTCTATAAATAAAATTGTAAATCTAAAACAAAATATGAAATTCGTAATTGAAATATTTATGAAGTCAAAAGTGCAAAACTAAAAAAGTGGCCTATGTGGCAAAGCAATGCAATGATTTGCTTTTATGATTTTTTGAATTTTTTTTGCCAAGAAAAATATTTGTAGGGAAACTGGACACTTTGTCACTGAATCTCAAGTTTTCTGAAATATAAAAGGATTAAAATTTAAAATCAATAGTGCTAATTGTTACTTGTTACCTATAGCCAGTTATCCGTGTTTTCATGCTAAAGGATATAGATTCAAATCACACAGCTTATTAAATTTACCTAGCGGGAGGAAAAATTGTTTGACAACTGATTCTCGCGAAAAAAATATGTCAAGATCTATAAGATAAGTCATCACAATATGCAAATCCATGTAGTAGACATGTTCACATTGTGGAGATCCATATGCTCCACTTTGGAGTAGGCATGTTATAAAAATATAGCTAATTGATTTTAACCATTTTATTTATAGGTTGAAAAACTACGTAAATCTCCTTTTACATGCTCCTGGAGTACAAATCGAATCTGAGAATAGTTTTGATGTGAGGAAAGTTGTAGGATCGAAGGTAAGTTAATCTATATTGATTTCATATTATCAACAATTCTTTCCTGTTGAACTTATTCATTGACTCACTACTCACATTAGTAAATTTAAAATGCAGTAAGATACACAAAAAATAACATCTAGAAGTTACACATAACACGGGTCTGGCCTGGATAAAAGATAAAAAGTGGATTTGTCAGTTATTGTTTACACCTCATATTGTTGTTGAAGTAACTCATTACCAGCCACTAGTAACCCCCATGGCTAATTGTCAAATTTTATTTTTAGTTTCATGCATTTTTGCTGTATTTATATTAAATAAATCACACAAATACGATAGGTCTATTGTAGTTTTGGTGCATTATAACTCGGTAAATAATGTATTTTTTTCACTAATGAGAGTAATATTAAAATGGGATTGATTAACTATTTCTGTGGTGAAATTACGAGGCAATGATATACTGAGCGATGAGTTGCTTGTGAAGAATGTTGTATACATTCCTTTATACATTATTTTTGCTCATAGTAATTTTTGTTTTTCTGTCACCAGCATTACACATTACATGAAATACAATTGCACAACAACTATAGTATTGGTGGGAAGACACATTCCTTATCGGTCAATTTTGGTGATGATGTGTCACGAACAGTAAAATATATGATCCAATATCCAGATAAGGCACCATTCAGTGTAGAAGTATTTAACAAACAAAATACTAAAGGTAAAAAGTTTCAATAATTATTTCAAATTGCTTGTCATTTTGCAATAAATTTTTCGTGTCTCATAATAGTTTAAATAATAATAAATAAATAATTTTGTGCATTCTGTTGAGCAATTGTCTGACAAACAATTGTCGTAAAAAAATAATCTGTCAAGACATCTTCACATTACAGTGCTTCATATACTCCACTTTTGGGAGCAAACATGGTATCAGAAAGATTTTAGGTTTCAGAAAATTTTTAATCAAGTTTAAGTATCTCCGTCATTTTCTGTATGATAGATGCTTAAGCGATGAAAGATTATGCACAAGAAAAACGAATGTAAACAGATGTGCTTCAGATGTGGCAATTTTAGGTAACCAGACAATTGCGCACATGACATTTGCTCACATGACA
>JAGVSQ010003054.1:10036-22711 GCA_022683975.1 Rhyacophila evoluta | reverse complement strand
TAATTGAAAATTAAATAACCAAATCAGAGATACATAAAAATATGTTTCTCAAAATCTCTTAGTAAATTAATATTTTGTAATTTTGCTATAAATTGTTTTATTCATATGTAATCATTAATAATGGATATTTTAAAGATTATTTAAACAGTTATTTAGATAATAAATGAATGTTAAACCGTCCTTAGAAAAACTTGAGTTTTATTTAATTTAACAAAAATCTTGTTAACCTAACCCAGTGGTCGGCAAACCGCAGCTCACGAGCTACATGCGGCTCTTTGAGCTTGCACGCGTGGCTCCTTTGATTTCTCTAATTTGGCGTTTTTTTTTGCTCGCAGAATTTTTAGGGAAAAGTGAAAAAAAATAATCTAAAACGCTGTGTTACTTATATTATATTTAGCTCTTTTGGATCAAGAGTTTGCCGACCACTGGTTTAACCTAACCTAATACAGCTAACTTGCTGATGAAAATGCATATCGACTATGGAAAGAAAAAAGGACGAAACCCTCAATTTTTCAAAACAGCTTTTATTCGATTATCATTCGAGTGTGTACGGCGTAATACACGATATATCAAAAGGATGTAAGCTGAAAATGCCAAAACTTGTACTACCTGGATAAAGGCTCGAGAGCGGATTCTCGTGAAAAGTGAGTCATCAACACAAAGACTTTGCACTGTGAAGATTTCTACGATAAACTGACAATGGATAACAATTAGCAAGCGAGAAATCATGTTTCAGGATTCATTTGAGTCAAATCATGAATTTGACCAGCTCTGGCCAACCAAATTGCCTCATGAGAAACACTGACTTGCAAACTTTGTTCCCATTTTTTGTCGATACCTACCTAAAGTTTTTATTTACTTTCTTACAAAAAATATGGTTTCTCATTTTCTGGGATCATTTTTAGACAAACCATTCACAAAATGACACATGTTGGCCATTTTCGAGTGACGAAAAATCAATAAGAGCTCTTTTAAAAATTTAAAATACTATTAAATGAAAAGTATTTTATTAAACTCTTCTAGTATGTTATAATCTATTTCGATACTATAACAAATAAAATATACGCGTGTGTCTCTCCGTCACAAGAACTTCTATGGTCAGCAGCGACATTAAATTTCATTTAAATGTTCATTTAACCATTTTAACTGTTGTAGTCACAACTTTTAACGTCATCGTCTATGATAAACAATATACTAAGAATATTGTATACCGCCAAATATTGAAAAAATTTAATGAATAAATAATGATTTTTACTTTATCCAGGCAAAGCCGGATGACAAAACTGGTGTTTAATAAAATATAATTATTTTTACGCAATAATTTACAATATTATTTGGTGGACTTTGTGTTTTTAAATAGAAATAAACGAATCAGCAGTATGTTGCAAATATGTCACTTGCTACAATTGTAAAATGACACCATGCTGATTCAAATATGCTTTCATATAATAATTCGTTAAAGAAATACAATGTACTTATAACAAACATAGGCTCATGTTCTTATGGTGTTTCAAAGGGGAATATATGATACATTGGGACACTTGTTTTAATAAAATCTTTTATATATCATAATGATACAGTCAGTATGGATAGAGTGGGTTCCATGACAACTGAGCGCAAAACAAGTTTTCGAATGAAAAGTCCATACATGGACAACCGCGCTGACGACAAGTGCTCACAAAACATCTGCGCATACAATGAAGCGCGCACAATAACAAAAAATATTAATACATTGTATACTTAACTTGCGTAATTAAAGTATAGTATGTAGGGTAGTAAAACTGTTTCTTCCCGGCTTAGGCGCCACAAAATTGAATTGCGCCTGGGGCCTTATATTTACTAAATCCGCCACTGGATAAAAATGGTTACAACAACAAAATAAATATTAATAAAGCAAACAAGATTTGAAAGCAACTCCGGTATTTAAATTCATTGTGAATGAGACGGTACTTTTTTTAAATATCATGTTCGCTTCTAATGTGGAGCATATGGATCTACACAGTTTGAAGATACTCACTGCGAAAGAGGCGTCTATGGATCTCCGCAATATGAAGATGTTTTGACAGATTATTTTTCACGAGAAATGTTTGTCAGAAAATTACTCAACCCAATTGGCATCCAATCCTGCATTTTCGGATTTTTAAAATCCGACAGATGAGGAATTGAACCCGCATTCCCCGGATCGCTAGGTGCGTACGCTACCAACTACGCTACCAGGGAGACTACTTTAGACCAGTGGTTACCAAAAAGCGCCTATTTTTAATTAAAATTTTCCCACGGCACTCTAGCCTAAGTAAAAGTATGAATACATATTGCAAAACTTCATAAAAGATCGGAGTCTAATTAATTATGAAGCTTTGGAATATTTTTTGGCGCCCTGTGACGGCGCACAATTTGAGAATCACTGCTTTAGACAATACGTAGTTTTGATCATTAAATTCTGACGTTTTGTATGTCTCAGGATATAGTTTTTCGTGATTGATTCACAGAATTGTGTGCCAGTAAAAAGCGATGAAGAACTGCTGGACAATTGATTAATGGTGAGGAAATATGAGTTTGGTCCTGTTATAAAAAAAAACAATAAAGAGTGTCCAGCTTGGCCAAGTTTCCTCTTGTCAAACTCTTCCAAATTGCAAGCTTTGAAATATATCGTCCGAGAAAATAAAATATATCAGTTGGACAGGAAAATCTTTTCGATTTGCAAGTGTTATAAAAGTTATTACGCATTCATTTGAAAAAAAGTTCAACAGCTTAAAAATATGTGATTAATTCAAATTGAAGTAATCGCCAAAGATTTAAGGTAAGCAATTAGCGTATTATCGACTACCGATCCTCGTAAAAATAGCGTTGAAATTATTTTTCACAATGCCACGTGGCAATATAAATAGTGTGTGCATCTTTTCAATAAAGCTTGCCTCTCTGACATCTGCGTCGCAATTTATGTTGGCGTATACCATGGAGCAACGAACGCGAAAGTTGCCGGGAAAGTCACACGGAAAATTTAGGCTGGCATACAGTGCCCATTGACTGATATGATCATTTTCAACATTTTAGAATACTAACGGAGTACTGCTTGTTTACCTTTCATGTAATTTCGAGACCATTGTTATGCTCGCAAAACCTGTGTGAAGAGTCGGTGGATGGTCGAAGGGAAAGCAAGGGTTATGCAACGGTTGGTCGTCAGCAATTCGCTCCACTCCTGCATTTACAGTTGGAGTTTCTCCAGTCCTCAGTCGCCTCATGCAGGGCTTTTCAAATAAATCACTTCGACAATAGATCATAATAGTCAGTTATTACGATATCGACGGTAAAAAATAAAAAGGATGCATTCCTCATTTTTTTCGATAATCAAAATATATACAACTTAATACAAATTCTATTAAAAGGGCGTAAGCTGCAAATGGCGATTTAATTTCTAAATTTAACTTTCAAATTTGAAAAAAAGATGGCCTGTAAAATTGGAGACAGAATAAAAAGAATTTACATCACATGAATTTTATCGGTTTATTAAATTATTATCATATTTGCTAAATAAAGCATCTGTTTAATTCTTCACGCATATCAAGGTTGTGTCTATTTAATATTTTGACTTCGGCCCAAAATCATTAAATATAGTTTTTTTTTGCCTCTTGTAAAAAATATTCTGTGTGGATTACGTCTTTTTTCTTTTCCGTAGATGATATGCTTGTCAATCATTACGTTCTGTCTGCAAATGACAAATTTCTAGCTTTATTTTAAATTGCTTCGTCGTACATTAGCGATGATCTTGAACTTCCCGCAAAAATCGAAATACATACCTGTCGAAATTATTAGAACTATGTTATAATCAGATCGAAAGTTTGTCAGGTGCATTTTCCATCATAGCAAATGCGAGTGAAAGCGATCTTTACAATACAATAATAATTACTATAATAAATACAAGGCCAATAATAATATTCCAAACTATAAACGAAAATATTTAATTATGAAATATTCAATGTTTCTAATGACCGGAAATGAACCCAT
Source organism: Rhyacophila evoluta (assembly GCA_022683975.1). Lineage (NCBI taxonomy): Eukaryota > Metazoa > Arthropoda > Insecta > Trichoptera > Rhyacophilidae > Rhyacophila > Rhyacophila evoluta. The sequence continues at coordinate 18,706 of JAGVSQ010003054.1, read as the reverse complement.
TTTACAACATAATATTTGACATATTATAATAGAATACACGCAGTCCAATAAACATTAAAATGCACCGTGGATTGTATTCATTATATATTATTATCAAGCATTTACATAATATTATGTTACTTACGCGTTTCATATTACTCTTAGCTTTTTGCGATATCGCCTATCATTTTATCAAATTCTGCTAATATTTACAGTTATAATAGTGCAAAGAAACTGCAGTTTTTAACACACCGCCATTTTTTCAAACTGTCAAACTTATAATATATCAGAACCTCGATATTGAGGACAAATACAAATGTCCGTTTATAAGTCCGTTTTATAAAAGGAGTTAGATTTCGTTATCTGAAGAGCCGCCAATACTTGTTAATAGATCGTTGAGATGTCATCTTATCACTCTAGTTTTTGTTTTTTGGGGTTTTAATGTTTTCTTTCTTTCTATCTTCACTTCTATCCTCATTTTCCAAGAGATTGCATCTGATATTTGATTTTAAGTCATGATCTGATACTCTAGATCACCTTAATTTACTTCTAACTACCGCAAAACATTTTCTTTGGCTACTTCGTGTTCAGATTTGTTTATTGTCCTACAGAAATCAGGAACTTCTGAATAGACGTTTGCTCATCATTTGTTAAACCATTTTGTATGATTTTGCAAACAAATGCTTGCATTTTTACTCTACAGATATTTAGTCCGTTACATTCATGTTCTACTGTATTTAAAATTGACATACGTCATCTACATAGCCTATAAAATTATTTAATTATGCAGCAGTGACGACTTACATAATACTAAAAAAATACTTTAAATATATTACTAAAGATAATGAAACAATGGCTGTATTGCAAGATTTGTCATGTTTTGATTAAATTTACTGTTATTTAATGGAATGTATTTTGGCTAATGCAAATTTACGACATATTAAATTAAAAATTCTTAGAAATATATTAACATTACCGTAATAGTGCATGTCATTAAATCGCAAAGATTATGAAAGTGTTTATATTACACATATCAATATATTTATATTGTACTTGGGCGACTATTTAAAATATTATTATTATAATTATTTGACAGGATGCATGCAATTAGTTATATGTTACGAATAAAGTGTGAACTTTGATATTGCATACATTGATTGGATGATCAAGCGAAAAACATTGATACTTTATGACAAAGACACCCAATCAGAAATATACACACCCAGAAGAAGAATCACTGTTTTTTCTAATCCGCATACCAACAATTTATAAAAACTAATATCTAGAAACGTCAATGTGGTCAAACGTCAAGCTTAAATATAAGGTTACTAAATCACAAATAAATCTTTGACCATACCTGTTCTATATTATGATAATTATTATAATGCCAGTTAATAAATAAATATCCGGATACAGGGTTTTATTGTATTGTATTGATATATTGTTTTATTTATAAAAAAAAACAAAAATACACTAAATATAACTAATTCCAAGATTTGTAGACTAATATAATATTAAAAATCCAAGCACAAAGCGTGCGCACCTTGCAATCCCGGGAGTGCTGGGTCGAGTCCCACATCTGTTGGATTTAAAAAATCAAAAAATGCAGGACTTATTGGGTTGTGAAATAGCCTGGCAAACAATTCTCGTGGAAATATAATCTGACAGTACATGTCTTCACATTTTATACTCCGCTTTCGGAGTGGATATCTTCAAGCTGTATAGATTCATATGCTCCACTTTAGGAGCGAATATATATAAATAATTTAGCGAATACAGTGACTAGTTGATGTATGCATTATCAGAAGTCAACACTTTAACTGTAACATATACACTTAACAAACATTATGAACGCCTAATTTCATTTTGTTGATATTTTTGTAACAATATTATTGTTTATTATTTGTATTTAATTTTTAATTGATGCATATGAAAATAGCGTATCTTGTCATTCATTTTCAAATCACGTTTGTTTTTCGTAACCATGGTGAATACTTTTTTCAGTCTACACACATTTCTTTTATATATGTATACTTAATTAAGGAATATATATATTTTCGACGTATACCAGGTGTAATCGAGAATTCTCGTTAATATTGCTACGTGTGTCCATGAACTACCCGAAGAATCGAGAATATCAGCTGTTTAATATTTTATATTGTACAAATTAATATACCATTTTGTGATATCAATACGGAAAAAAATATATTTAAAGAAATTGCCTTGGGTATTGATATCTTCCATCTAAATGAAATCAAGTTTGAGTGCATGTAGTTTTATAAATTAGCATCTGCCCAAAATTCTGGGTGGACTCACTTTTATTTCTCTTTTTATCTTTATTGTTTATTGTATTACATACACATTTATACCATGTTTGCTTCCGAAGTGAAGCATATGAATCTACACAGCTTGGAGATATTTCTGGTTTTCTAAGATGTCGAAATATCCGAACTGTCTGAAGACTCCGTAGGAATCCTAAGCACATCTCCAAGATAGTCCCAGGTTCACTGCATGATTTTTGTATCAACAGGAAACTATTGTTTTGACTCTAAATAACGTTATTAAGTTCTAAATATAGTTTCGTTTCTTAATTAAATATACCCTTTATGTAGAAATGATTTCCTGTATTGTATATCAGCCCTGCCGGAAACAAGCCAACAGAATTATGCATAATTGCAAATCTAATTAATGAAGTAATTAAATAATTTTAAAATAAACAAAAATAAATAGAAGTATTGCTTTCACTGACGATTTCTAATTGATTAAATGTACTTTATGTTCACTAAGCAAGCCTATATTATCTATAAACATATAAATATTTATTCATTATGTGCAGCATATGAATTTTCATAACGTAAAGAATTAATCTATCAATTGTTTAAATCATTAAGCATCCATTTTTTACACCTAAAGTCACATTAAAAGCGTGTAGTTTTTTTTATCCAGCATTTTTATAAAACACTTAAACATAATATTTTCGGACTTTATTGTAAACTCATCGCGTAAACCATTAAATATTGATTTCCAATACATATAAAAGTATATTTTAACTAAACTACTTTATTAAAAGACGGCAGTTTGTAAGGATTACAAAAAAAAAAAAAAATGTTCAATGATTCATACGATATACTAAACATTGGACTTTCGAGCAAATAATATATAAATAAATTACTTATATTTCAATTCTACACAATAAGCTTAAAATAATTATTTAGTGATACCCAATGGGTTGAGTAATTGATTACTATCGATTGGTTTGACCAAGCTTATCCGTTAAGAATAAATAACTTATAACTATAATGTTTTTAATCTTTAAATAACAACGTGGATTGTTGTGTGCTGGGTTTCGTCTCGCAGCCTAACAGTATCGTGTATGATATAAATGTTATCTATACATAGAATAAAGCAAATAACAAAGCAGAGCGATTCTGAGAATTTTCGGTAAAATGAGACGATACATTTAAAAAAGTTAGTCGCATACATTATGTCGACAGCTAATTTCAAATTGTTATATTCTTATTAGTTCACATGGTATATACATAATCACTTTAGAATTGGTTTGTCGAATACATCAAAGGGGGCAACACATATTCAAGTTTGCATGAAAACGGAACATCTACCAATTTTAGGTAATCCTACGTGTATTTGATATAAAATATAAGTAAATAAAACCTACCGACATAAAATGAAATAACAAATAAGCCATTCATTGATATGGGATGCTTCAATTATTATCATTGTTTAATATTAACATGCTCGATTTGACCAGCAAAATGCAATGTTTTGAAAGCTACCAGTTTTTATTACAAAACGAAATTAAAATAGTGGTTCACAAAATTTCAGTATTAAAAAAATGTTGGTAATAAAATATTAAACGATATGAAAATAATAGTAAACGTATCCAATCGATAATTAGTAATTCTAACTAATGTTAAAGATACTCAAAACTGATCTGCATTCAAAGTATTTTTTTTTTACTTCGTTACTCTCCTTGTGAAGTTTGTAAAACGGAAACAATGAAATAACGGTATAGTAAAATCGTAAATTCTTTAACATATGGTCACCGTATTTTTATGATCGTTAATGCATACTTGCGCAAGTTTTCAAGTTTGCATGAGCGTGTGTAGCCCATTTAACCTTCAAATGTTCAGGAAATGAAAAAAATGACATTTATTTAAATTTATAGATAAATATATCGATCGTGGAAATAATAAAGGACGTAACCGTCAGTTTTTAATAATAACTTTTTGTCAATAATCATAATATATACGCGTTCTACAACTTAATACACGTTCTATAAAAAGGATATAAGTTGGAAATGTCGAATTAGGTTTTTTAGGTTCCGTACTACCTACATATTTTTGCTTTTTGAAGTCCATTTTATTTGTGAGCCCCCAAGTGCGCGCCTAGTGGGCCATTGATAAAGCCGCCACTGAATACAACCATCTATTTTCAAAAATGGGAATATAGATTTTTTAGTTAGTTTAGTTAGTCATGATGACTTTTATAAATAAACAAATATTTATTCGAATGTCAACTGGACTAAGTATATACCCTTCCAGTTCGTTGTATAGTATATTGGGACCATAAAATCACACTGATTTCTTGTCGTTTTATCACAGATCTGCCTTAAATTAAAAGATAATATATAAAAAAATCAGAAATAGGTTTTTTTTTAATTTTTGTACACACTTTCTTATTTCTTTTCTATCGTTTATTCTATAAAACGGAAAACTTGATATCGTATCAAACTTTTAAATTTATATCATAAAAAGACAGTATTAAGCATTATCGACAAATTACCAATCTTCAGTTTGTCGCCAATATTGCAGGAACGTGTAACTTGATAGTTTGGTTTAAGTCACTTTATATCTTGTATCATTGGGACGTTTTTCGTTTAACACATACAATACTTTATAAAGTAACTTAAACCAAAAAACAAGATTCGTGTTCCTGCAATATTGGCGACGATATAACATTATCTCTCGTCCAATGTGAGTATTGTGAGTTGCAAGCGTCTATTTTAGGGCTCCAATTAAGGGCATGATATTGTCGAAAAAGATTAAAAACAATGGTTAAATTACTTGAAAATATTTATCGAAGGAATCTTGATATAAAATAAATACTAAGAAATACTGTTGTATTATTTATACATTTTATACACATACGTTTGTAGGACGTGCTTAAATTATGTGCTAATGCAAAAATGTGCCAATAATACAAGAAATTGCAAAAATAAAACTTTACTTTACAAAATGACTAAAATCAAAAAATCAAGATACGTGTTCCTGCAATATTAACGACAATTTGCTTCTGTTGTATAGTTGCAAAATTTATGGATACTGTCTGTTGGAACAAATCTGATGACATCTGATATTGCTAATGATGGAATTACTACAAGTTGAACTACTTTTATGGATCCATAATACCCATTATCTAAAATATCTATAGGTGGATGTAAAAATAAGGTTCATATTAGTTATTGTGACAATGACATATGTCCACACACCTGTGTAAGTTAAGTCTCTTTCGTAATGTATTAAACAGCATGTTGCAACTAACTATATTACCGTATTTATTTATTTATGGAATACTAACAATAATCGAAATTATATCCGACAATTCATTTAAAAAAAACTGCAAATTTGGAAACAATCCGGTATTAAAATTCACCTAAGAATCTCTTCGTGAAACAACATGTCAAATATTTCTGCATGTTCTTTACATTAGTCTGTCTGAAATAAAAATCCTCTACGTACAAATTTTTTTAAACAATACATTACTCAATTATTTATCATTTAGTATAGCTGAAACGGATATGTATGCTATATTTCCATAGTAATCCAATGCTTAATTAAAGCGCCATAATTTTGTATAAACTATATTTTATTTTAACTTTTTTTTATTCCTTTGAGACTAGTTTGGGATAATTAGATTTTTTTGATATAATCGTAATTGTATATTGAAAAATATTATAAGAAGAAAATGATTTGAATATTCTTTATAAGAAAACAATTTCTGTTGACTGAATTATAAATATTTATCTATTATTTGCTAAATCTTTGATCGAATATATAGTTATTTATTATATTAATATTGTAATATTTGTATCGAAAAAAATTCAATATCATATAATAGTAAATGAAACAACTTAAAACAAGCCAACTGCGTTTTGCATCAAAAACTCATTTTTAAAATTGTATTTTATAAAATCATCAAAATTATTTAAAATGTATAAATTTGAAGACATTCGTACTGTGATGAAATAAACTATATAATATAATTTTAAAGTTTTATCTGTGATTCATATGTATTGAAAATCGAATTAAGTATCATTAAAATTTTCTCTACGGATAATATAATTAAATTAATCTTTCACCTGTATATTATAGTATCAACATGACCCCCACTCCTTGACCTACTCCCTTCAGGACAGATTAGTATAAATACCTGTGTCCTTGACCGATAAAGTCAGTCAGCATTCATTAAATGTGAAGTGCACAAGTGTAATAATCAATTATCCGATAAATCATATTTTGAGTATTGTTATATTTCTAATCTCAATTGTTCCCTTTAAAATTTATTCTTACAGTTTTGTGTATTTTCAAAATTTCTCGTCCATTTAACTCAATTATCACACCTCTTCATTGAGTAATAAATCAAAAAAATCATCAAAAGTATTTGTGTTTTTGACGTGAATTGGCGATGTTTATATTAATTCCATATAATATCGACGTGTTAACGCGTGTGTGTTTTTAATATGTGAATATTTTACCGAATTTGCTTATCATCCAATAAACACATGCATCGCAAATATCTGGATGAAGTTTTTCAGTTAAGTTTTATGTATACAACTACCCAGTAAATACATTTTTTACAAACCAGTATTACTATTTAATGCAGTTACAGTTAGCAGACCGGCTTATTTTAGAAATATATTAATTTATTTGTTATAAAAGTGGGGAAAGAGTGTTGTGAAACGTGACGTACGGAACAGGTATGCTTCAGTCGTCTGTACTAAGCTGTTATTGCATCTGTTTTTTTTTATTTCGTAATTAAAAGAGTCATTAATTTTATTTAGCAGGTAAACGTATAATTGTTTATTTGACATTATGTCGAAATTTCACTGCAATGCATTTTAATTATTTCTTAATGTGGTTAGAATCAAACAAATTATGCACTAATTTCTTCATCGTCTTCACCGACGAGGGTGACATTCGGTTGTGACTTGCCACAAAAGGAACTCCTGGTGTGATAGGTGTAAATCATATGTACTATCACAGCAGTAGTTACCCTTTGGGGTTGTCTCATCATCTTCTAGATGGCGCACATGTCTACAGCATCTACTATTATATTTGATTCTTTTTTCATTTAGATAAACAAAATTCAGTAGATGCGATTTTTATAAACCATCACTGGGTTATAGTTTGTCCAGATGCGAGAGACACTATCGGCTTATGTGACGCCATAGAACTTCACTGGATCTTGCCGGAGTTACTTCAAAAAGATTTAAAGACAAAAAGACATTTACATTTCGTAAGATGAAAATATTCCGATAGAGGTTATATTCAAATTCTCACCGGGTATATTTCATCCTATGAAGTGTATTCTTCTCCTCGTATAATAGTTTAGCAGACGGCAGTTGTCGGCTAAATCATCTTCGATACGGCCTCTTGATAGAACAATAGACAGTTCTAGTGTTGGATGTTTTCTAATAAGAGGTCAAAGGTTTGCATTGAATTTGGCAACTAGCTGTTGTCTAATATCTAGTATTATGAGTGGTATGACTAAAACCGCACCGTCGGTGTTTCATTTAATATCTGTTTATATTTGTCGCTTATGTTCTTGCTTATAATGTCATGTTTACAATTAAAGCTAGATCATTCGTGAAAAATGTAGGACAGGACTCCAACTGGCAAAAAATTATACGGCCCTTGTCGATTGGAGATTAAATATCTTGGTGCATCTCGAAGAAGATTGTTATGTGATAGGATTTGATCTAAAAGGAACTCCTGGTGTGATAAGCTGTATTAGCGTCTTATCACAGCTGTAGTTACCCGTTAGAACTTATCTAATATATATTGCTGTCATTACACATCATCACCAAATGGTGCTTGCATAAGATTAACTGGTAATGTCAACGAAATGAGTGTTTATGAAGTTTTTTGTCCGCCATTCGTTCAATAGTAACTTTCGCCTGCCAGACAACATTCAGTTGGTGTTGTATATTTACATCACTGGGTGTTTTCATGGCCGGCGAGGTCACATCATCATCATTCACCATCCTCTTTTACCCTTTTACTCTTTACCCATTCTTTATTAATTTACCCAACCAACAAAGAGAATCATCCTTTTACCATCCTTGCGGGCTATACTGTGTTCCTGTTTTATTTAAACATTTGTTTTGTGATGATTAATTAACGGATAAATATGCCAACAGTCTCTTATATTCGGTAGACAATGCTTAGTTGTTGTGTGATTTTAATAGACATCACTGGGTATTTTCTGTCTAATATGAGCGTGACCTGTCAGGAAATCAATTCTAATATGTACATACAGTATTCTTTCAACCCGTCAGCAATACAATAGTCCCTTCTATTCGGTGGCCAATGCTCAGTTATTGTTGCATTTGAAATACATCACTGGGTATTTTCTGTCTAATATGAGCGTGACCTGTCAGGAAATCAATTC